>APKU01000136.1:0-88055 GCA_000472125.2 Hirsutella thompsonii MTCC6686
CGGGGGGGGGGGGGGGGGGTTCTTTGGGAGTCTTGAGGAGGAATCGATGGTGATTTGTGTTCATTGTTGCTTATAGCGAAGCGAGGAGTTGTTCGTTTCGGTACTTTGGTCTGTTTTACTGACACGTTCAATGGCAACACGTTCTGCTTGAAAGACCGGACTCTCGTCGACTATTCATTCCGGCGTTGGTGGACAATGACCAGACGGAATCAAACTTGCTATTCATATCATCCTTTGACGTAAACGTACTGAAGGCTCATTACCTTGGTTCATCTCACCACCTTTCAGCGACTCGCGCGTATACTCTCGTTACTGGCTTGTTGCCCTTTCTCCGTCATAACGCGCTTCGTCTCATCACCGACCTGATGAACACTGTCATCCGCGCCGAAGCCAATCTCATCTGTCGCCAACGGAATGGGAAAGACAACGCATAGCAGCCAGAAGACGACAGTACTTATGGCGAGACCGACCAAAAAGGTGAGATTGAACAGCTTGATCCATCCGTCAAAGGCGGGATCGCGGTTATCGTTGACGGTGCAAATCATGCCGGCTAGCTTCACCATCAGCCAATGCTACAGTTAATTCTGAGAGTTGTCGTTATGGTCACTTACGAAGAAGGGGCCAGACGCCAAAGATAAACGCAACCATGGCTCGAAAGTTGAAGCCGTGGTAGAACCAGTACGACGAGGTCTCATCTCCGACGTAGAGATCTGGTACGTTGATTCTTCTCTTTCGCACCAGGTGATAGTCGGCAAGCAGAATGCCACTTGAAGACGTTAGCCGAGAACATGCGAAAAAGAAGAGATAAAAAAGACAGGGCACTTACGTTGCTGGAGCAAAGAAGACGCCAAAGCTGTTCATGACGGCGAGGAACTTGCTAGCCGATGACAGGATCTGCCAGGGCCTGAGAAAGTCAGACTTGTTGCGTTACTAGAAGCGATTCGGGAGACAAACTGTGCAGCGATGCCGAGAGCAGTCATGATGTACGAGCCGCGTCTGATGTTGATGTACTTGGGCCAAAGTCCGGCCATGTCCATTCCAGAACTCAGGGCATTCAAGACGAGCGAAATCTTGACCTCTTTTCAGCAAATAACTCCCTCATCGCAGACCATGGACGTGAACTTACCGACAGCTGAGAGGAGACCAGGCCTACGCTGGCGAAAAAGACACCGGCTCGGACACCGGGCGAGTTGTTGTAGTGGTCCTGGATATTGGCCAGGAGATAGATGGGATTCCACTCGAGAACGCCGAGGACATCACGACTAGCACTCGTGACCAGGATGCCAATTATTGCCGTGACGGAGATTGTGATGGGCGAGGCAATGAGCTGCGAGACTCTCGGCGCGTGTGGCCGGTCGGCGTATCGTGTCCAGTCCGACTGACCAATTGTACCAGATCCCCAAGCCCCGAGAACGGCCATGATGGCGTACATGAATGCCCATCCTACGTTTGGCGCGGTGCCGGGCTGTTGAAAAGTCGATCCGGCGCCGTGAGCTTGTGAGACGGCCCTGCAGAGGGGAGAGTGAGTCGCAGCTCGAGGGCACACAATGTCACAACTCTGCGGAACAAGAAGAGAACTCACCAGATGAGAAGGCCTAGACATGTCCCGCAAAAGAGCACAAAGCAGGCCACGAAAGTGCTCTGTAGCTTCTCGGGAGGAATCAGGACGGCGGGGATGAATATACACAGCCACAAGATGAGGCCGATGAAGTCGTTGGTCTGTAGGTGCGAGTTGGGGTCAAACGAGTTGTGCATGTGTGCAAAGCCTAGAAGTACGTCAGACATCGGAACTGACAGTATTATGACTGAAGTCTTGAGAAAGAGAATCGGTGTTGTTTGGAGAGATTCTTACCTGGTATCACGGCTCCGACCAAGACTCTCGTGGCCTGGCCGCCCCAAAACGCCTGTAGCCCGAACCAGATGCAGCCGGTAAAAGTGCGCAGCAAGACGGGGACTACAACGATGAAGGATGAGCGTTTAGCAGGCTTTCATGTTGTAAGTCGGAGATGGAGATGTGTACGGGAAGCAGCTTACAGTAAGAGCCGCGCATGCCCCATGAGAAGCGAGAGCACACGGTATAGCCAATATGATCCCGCTCTCCCATCCAGCCGCACGTCACGGCCAAGAAGCCCGTCAAGACGCCCCCGACAACCTTTGAGACGAAATGAAGTCAGTGCACGTATTCTGGATGGCCAAAGTTGAGGAGAATGAGACTTCTGGACGTACGACTGCGCCAATGGCTTGTTGAGGGCTAAGCCCAAAGGCGAGGAGTGTGCTGCCAATGGACCAGGCCGAGATGCAGCATCCCGAGACGATCCAGTATCCTATATTCTCAACAGTTGAAGATGTGCACCATTATGTTCCTCGAAAGGTTCAGCCTACGTACCGATGTACGACCACACGCCGAATGTGCGTCGGTCAGGGGGAATGGGAATCAGGTCCCGATTGCACCAGGTTGTGTTTTTGTAGTCGGCGTCTTCATCTCGAGGACTGGTTTCATCCAGGATCAATATCATGAGGAGGCCGTCTGGCTTTGAGTTACGACATGGTTGACTCACCATTGAAGCTTTTGCTTGAGCGATTCCCAGTCGACGCCCATCTTTGGGCTTGAACTCGTGGCTTTCGCGCAATGGCGAGAACGCAATCGAAAGCAACACCAAGTTTCAATCTCGGCGATGGGCTTTGCGCCGACTTAATCCGAGGATCAAACTGCCAGACACCTTCTAAGCCGGATTCAATGCTTAATGGGATGAAGGCGGAATTTCGCGTCCTTTTCTCAGTGTCGACGCCGTGATGTTCACAATTTGTGTGGCAAGTCGTGCAGCTCGACCTGTGTTGAGTCCCAATGTCGTCAATCGGATCGGCGACACAGAGAGAACACGCTGACGACGATGAGGTGATTGGCTGCGATCCTTTCCAAAAAGTTCCCCCGGCTGACGAAGGGGGGGCGGCCGGTTCCTTTTCTGGTCTGACTGTATTAATATTCAGTCTCTGGGGAAGAAATGAACAAAGACTCCAGTCTGGAGAGGGTGATCGTGAGTCGGCAGTGACAGTCAATCAGCGGCATCGGACGTGCACTTACAATACTACCGTCTGTCTGTGTGAATGCGAGTGTGGTTCGAGCCAGCCTCCAGTCTCTCTTTTTCACCACTCTTCCCTTGCAGACAACTTGAACCCACACCGGAGGCGACGCCGCGATCCCACAAGAAAAGGACCAGTGATTAGGCCTAATGTCAGCTTGGTTACCCAAGTAGGCACAGTATGTCCGTGCTAGCGTCGGACAATTTTATGCTTGAAAATCGTACGTCGCATAGGGTAGCGCACCTCGGAAATGAGCAACCCAAAAGAGGTTGAGCCTTTGTTTATACGAACACCCATACTGTCTTCGTATGTTGTCAAACTTCGGCAAGCCTACGCATTCTAGAACTCTTCTTTCTCATGTGATTGTCTTTGCTGTATAGTCGATGTTAACCGCCAGGTCATGTTTTCGACTCGTCACTTGAATGTTGTTTAAACTTTTACAACTCGTCCCTTGATGGAGTAGGTTTCGGCGCAGCGACTCCGGAAATCCTCCATTCATCGAGATTTCACTTCTAGATCAGCGTGTTCTTGGCATATGCTCCTCATCGCACACAATGGGCCCTTGACTCCTTGACTTCTTGGCTCCCCATAGCACATGCAAGGGCGCAGGCCGTTGCACTGAGTTTATATGGTGCTTCAATCGTTTCAATGAAACGTTGTCTTGGCCCGTCGAGACCGCATGTGTTGAAAGAGGCCCTATTGTTCTCCGGCCTGCTCAAACTACGCTCCGTCCTGACTTGCTTCACCTTGCAATCGTGCCCAGTGGGCTGCGCCCTGGACTATAGTTACTCCCAAGTCAATCAGCAACGTCATCAACGACTCGATATTTCAGGTGAGAAGATGAGAAGAGACCAGACCATCGTATGGTGTGCGTAATACACGAATATATCTTGGCAAAAATAAAAGGCTGAAACAATTTGCTGGCGCCCGTAAAGCCGATACATCCGTGCAAGAGACCGAGGGTAAATCGACTGAATGAACTCTAAACGGACATTGTCATTTAGACACATCAGGATGATGTATAGCATCTAGATTCGTCAGAAAACACTCTGGTAAATGTGTCGATTAAAGACCAAGAAAAGTGCTCAGTGATGTGCAGATCGCAAGACTGAGACGCTGGCTTAAGTCTCCCGACACTAACTTACACGTATTCGTAGGTTCTGTTTGACCAGTCGCCCGCGGCATTAACAAACACTTTGCAGATAGCAGCAGAAACAAGATTGACTAGATACCCGCCCGCTTGCCGCCCCTGGCCTTGAACATTCCCTCGAAACGTTCATTGGGCAGCCATCTCCTACCTGATGGCTTGCGCTCCGCTGCTCCAGAACTAACGAGTCAAGGAAGGGCATCGTCGTCGCAGTAACCGCTCAATTTTACTGCACTGACTAGTCTGCTTCATCGCATCCCAAGGACCCTTGTGCGTAAATTCGCGCACTCTGAGCCATTACTTACCAGGAAGAGCGAAAGTGCGCCTCCCCGACTTGATGAAATGATCAAGTAGCATGAGTATGTCTATTTCTAGACGACGCGCGATATTGTTTCTTCCATCGAGACTATCGGAATATGCCTCAAGGAATGAAGCGGACTTGAAGGAGAGTGCGAAATGTATTGAGGCGAGAGAGGAGTGATGGTTAAATATCGCCCCGATGCCTCAACTTTGTTGGTCACAGCACAACGATACAGACACTGACTTCTTTCACTTACACTTGAGTGATTAAGATCTCCAGACCCTCCTGACTTTCTTAAATACCACTTCTCACCAACACCAACATCGCATCTTCTTATCGCTCCAGTCCACCATGAAGGCTTCAACCATTCTCGCAACATTCGCAGCTGTCGGCGCCGCCAGTCCAATTGCTATACCTTCCACTCCCGACGCTGCAGGAGGCATCGCTATCAGGGCCCCCGAATTTGCCGGCAACGACATCTTGGAGCCTCGCGGAGGTCCTTCCGGCGCTCCGCCTCCGTACCCCGGTGGACCTCCGGGTCCGAAGCCTACCGGTCCGGCGCCGCCCCCGTACACCAACGGACCTCCGCCAACTTTTGACGGCAAGCCCCGAAAGCCAAATCCTACTCTTGCGCCTGGTGGTGCCGGACGGACGCCTCCAGGTTCTGGCGAAGCGGGTCGTCCAGGGGGTAGTGCCCGGCCTGGGGGTAATGGCAGCTCCCGTCCTGGGCCGTCTGATGGAAGGGGAAACAGTAGTCGACCCGGCGGTGGCTTTCTGGACGCGTTTACTCGCATTTTCGACTAATGGGAACGCATTTCATCATGTATTATACCGGAGAGTCTCGTCTGGCGAGCCTTTAGACATGATTCATAGATAACCTGTCGCGCTTTGGCAGCAGTTCGTCAAAGATAGAGTTGTCTGGATGGTATCATGACTTTGGGCTTGGCCCGGAGCGTTGTGTATCTCGGGGTATAAACAAGATGATGTTCTCTTCCTATCCTGTTCCTCGAAAAATTTCCTGAACATTCATCATAGCTCATGTACTTCATGCGACTTCTTTTCCCATAAGGAGAATGCTGATCAACTGAATTCGTCGAGAACCTCGCTCATTCCGCGTATCCATGAGGCCTTTTTGTTCATAATCGGTATTTTTCTCTTTCCTGCCATCACACTGGAGATGCCGTTCATCTCTTCAAGACTTTCTCCTTGACCCAAAACGTCACCAGGAAGCCGACTGTGGCGAAAATGAGCGTCGGCACGAGAGCGCCCAGCGTCGCGAATTGATAGCTGCATCTGACTTGCTCGGCCATTCGCGGCGGAAGCTGCTTGATGAAGTCGAGGCTCTGGCGAACGCGCTGCTCAATCTCACGCGCATCACCTCCTTCGTCTAGTCGAGCTTGAAGTTGGGACCTGAGCGTTTGTTGGAGGACGGCCGAGTTGATGCTGATTCCTATGCTCGATCCCAGCGAGCGGAAGAGGTATGAGCATGCGATGGTTACGGCGCTGTCTTCGGTCGTAGCGTGTGCCAATAAGCCGACCAGTGTTGTCGTCATGCCTGTATTGATGTCATGTTAGCTCATGGGGGGTCAAGACAAGAATATGATATCGACAACTAAAAGGCACTTACCGGAGCCACCGCCAATGGCAGTGAGGATGAGGCCAATCATCTCGCCAGCGGTTGATCGGTGCATTATTGACAACATTAGAGGCGGTACGCTCAAGAAGAGCACGCCGTACGAAACCACGGTAACCCAGTAAAACCTTCCAGTCCTCTTCATGATCCAACCGCCAGCCAAAGACGCAATGACACTGAATATCATGGCAGGAACAAGAAGAGCGCCGCTCGTCGTCGCGTTGCGGCCCTCGACGGCCTGAAAGTACAGAGGCAGGAAGAAGATGATGCCGAAATACGCCGCCGTGCCGAAGAAGTTGGCGAGGTAGCAGGCAAAGATGTTGGGATTAAAAATGATGCGCCCGGGGGCAAAGGGGTTTGTCGCGACCTTGGTCTCGACGAGGATGAAGACGGCAAAGAGTGGTAGCGTGAGGGCGAGAGAGACGATGGTGATGTGGTGAGACCAGCCAAAATTGGACCCGGAGTCGAGGCCGACGAGCAAGGCGACGACGGCGAGGACGAGTGTAAGAGCGCCGAGAAAGTCGATGCGACGGAGCTTGGTGAGCCAGTGCTCGTGAGATGTAGGGGGTAGGTCGAGGACAATGTAGACGGCGACCCAAGCAACGACGCAAAGCGGAGTCTGCACGATGAAGGACCTAGACTCTGTCAGACAATCTTCATCACGAACATGGAAGTCTATAGTTGATGCTGATAAACTCACCATCGCCAGCCGAGTGAGTCGGCAGCCAGTCCACCTAGAGGAGCGCCGGTAGACGTTCCGGCCGCGAAGATGATGTTGAGATAGCCCTGCCACATGCCGCGATCTCTCAGGGGAACAATGTCGGAGAGAAGAATGGTGACGACCGAGTTCATTCCGCCGCCGCCGATGCCGGACAGAGCGCGAAAAGCACACAGCTGTGCCATGTTTTGGGCGAGACCACAGCCCAGGCAGCCGATGCCAAAGACTGCGTACGCGAAGAGGAGGCATTGTTTCCGTCCGAATATGTCACTGAGCTTGCCGTACAAAGGTTGGCAGCTAGTTAATGTGAGGAAGTAACTGCTCCGTGGACATACGCGTCAGTAGAGAATCTTGATAGCCCAGAACAAACGAGTGTGGCAGGGAGAAAGATGTTCACAAGGACTGTGATGTGGATAGGAAAAAGTTTTCTTACGATGTCGCTACCCAGCTTATGTTGTTGAGCGCATTGAGCTCATTCCCGATCTTGGTGTACGTCGCGACAGCCAGGAGCTGGTCAATGGCGACGAGATATATCTACACTCGCGGCATTCAAGTCAGCTCATACGACCAAAGCTCGAGCTGGGGCAAGCAGAGGGAGGATGAGCCAAAAGACTTACACCGACTCCAACTGCTGGTAATAGCAGGTGCATCTTCTTGGCCATGTCTGGAGCAGCGCACTTTGCGTCGATGCCGTCATGACCCAAGGACGCATCCGCATGGCCGTTTTCGACATCGTTGCGACATCGCGACATCCCCGTATGCGAGCCATTCCCGCGATTCCCAAGAAGAGGTGATTCTTCCGTCACCGGTCCGGACTTTGGCTTGGTCGCTGCCATGACGTCCGGCGACAATCCGGCGGATCGCGACTCCGGGAACTGCGAATGATCTGGGGGAGGATGATGGGACGGGACCGAGTGAGGCATCCGAGGACTATGGTTGAACAAGATCCTGCGAGAACCCGTTGCTCATTTCGTTCAGGTCGGATTTGGCTTCGGCTGGGCGAGTTTGTACACGCAAATGCCAGCGTCGAATGGAGCTTAGATGTCGACTGCGAAGCCCATGGGAATTGATTGAATCAGAAGCAGAGGAGTACACACACAAACACACACATACACACGAGACACTGGGCTGTCACGGAAAAGAACTGGAGACTAGGGCTTGCATGTGCATGGCTTAGATGTTTATAAGTGCAAAAGTGTGAGTGTAATAACTTGAACTCGACCAAACACCAGACGCACACAAAAGATGGATGGGGTGGCGCAGATTCAACAGAAAAAGGGGCCAGGCCGTGAAAAACCGTTAAGATCAAGTAGATGAGAGAGAGAGACCCTGGGTCGACCTGAGACGTACAGCGATACTAAAAGCAAAAGTCTCAATGTCAAAAGATTGACTCCAGTCCCGTCTTTTCCTTCAAAATTGCCCCCCTTGGAGTTCACACACACATAAAACCCGCGCCAGGAGCCGGCTCTTCTGGCACTGCCGAGACTCGCCCCCAAAAAGTCGACATTTGATCTATTGACTTACGGCTCGCTCTACCCGGATAAGTACTTGACTTACAGTAAACCCGCACGACTGGCGTCTGCCCTTGACTACATGTAGACTGAGTCTATTTACAAGTGTTTACAGCTCGACCCGAGGTTGCAGCTTCCCCTCCCGCGTCGAATACATGTATCGAGTGTCTACAGCGTGCGTGATGCTGAATCAGGACAAGGTTGAGCATCAAGAGCCAGGGGGGAGGGAGTGCGGGTGGTCAAAGAACGATCGCTCTAGGCTTACGGGCCGACCATTGGGAGGGAAGTTGCCGCAAAAAGGTTGGGTGTGCCCGTCCTGTACGGAGAGTTGACTCGACTTGACTTTGCATGCGTAAATCAAGCATCCCCCATCTCTGTCAATCCCGCATGCACATGGCCCGTTTGGGACAGAGGAGGAGGGTGGGCAACATGAATGAAAGTGGGCGATGCACGTCTTCGACTACGAGGGGGGGGGGGCAGAAAGGGGGTACCTTGTTCGTGCCATTTGGAGCACACGCCGAGACACGATGATGCGGAATGATGCAGCCGGGCCAGTCTTGGGGGCGGTTATTCGTGCACTAAAAGAGGTTCTATAGAGTCGAGTTGCAGCTGGAGGACTGGACTCTGTGTCGGAGACATGACGAGGACCCTTTGGCAGTGTATACGCTACAGGTAGATGGGATGCATCCCACAGTGTTCTTTGCGGGATGAAGTATACGAATATGTATATTCTCAGGTCTTCGTGACACAATGATATGCTAGACTCTGGAATACGCCAAGCCATCCTCTCCCATACTGCAAGTTACAGTCTTCCCGTCGAGCTGTCAAGCCGCGGCAAGGGTTCAAGACAAGAGCACGACAAAGGTTATTGCTGCCTAGGCTGCCCACCGTCTGTACGAAATACATCAAGTCTTTTTCTCTCTGCCCATCATTGACAAAACCGTCGAACGTGTGACGTGAATAATTGCACCTGTTGTGCTTCCTGATCGCCATTGAATCGCCGACGCCTTTCAGCTCATTGACTTAATTCTATGATACTACGCGGGAAAGGACGACCCCAGCTCGGCATTTGGTCTCTCGCTAGGCTTCCGAACCAGCAAGATGCAAGTGTTGGATTAGGGTCTTGTGCCGGCAGGCAAGCATTGAAGCATTCAAGCGCCGCCCGAGCTGCATGAGCTGTCACTTTGGCAGGCAGATAATAACACCATGAACAAGCATGGGTGAAGACGTCGATCACGTACACTCTTATGAGGCGCTTCAATCAATTTCAGGTCTTGTTTTCTCAATCGAGTCTGTTCCTGTATAATGGAGGGTTGCCATCGGCCTTGCCATTGCACGACAGATTGACCCCCAGATACACAGATTTCATCAATCAATGAATCCATCTCATCTACGCGTGTCCGCAAAAAAACTCTCAAACCAATCGTCGCCTTCTCTCAGCCGGCACGAATCGATTCAGCTTTCACGGCCGATCTCCCATCACTGCAGGTAAGCCGCAGCCCAGCTGCGCCCCAGCCGCCATGTCTCGCCCGAAAGAGCGTAGCTACCCTGAACTAAACTAGCAATACGCGGGAGACCCCGGCTGAACCGGCCGATTTGCATCTTGGGTTTTCTGAGGGATGTTTTGTGGTGGGTATTGGAGGTGAACCTTGATGGGTGAGCGGCTGAATGAGGTGCGTCGAGGCGGCTTGGTCCGGTGAGTACAAATTGTAACTAGGAAACATGAGGACAATGATGGCTCTCGCTGGTCAAGAACCTTGAATGTTGCCCAGTTGCAGTAAGGTGAACATCTGCAATACAAACATTGGCGATGGAAATACTCCAAACGTTGAAGTGTCATACCATAAGAGATTCAACGATACATGTATTCTTCGAATTAATACATGTACAGATGAATGTCGAGCAGTGGGAGACCAATTCTCTGCATGTAATTCAATGGATGAACCATTCGAGAGAACCGAGCAAGCCCCTGACGTGCGTCGTCACGCGGCCGCAACTTACAGTACATATGTAACTCACACACTCTGGTTATACGAACAAGATCCCCCAATCATGTACTCCATGGAACCGTCCACGAAACGCAGCAGCCCGCGCCGGCTTGCATTTGAATAGTATGACAATGATGCCAATCCATCTCAGTTCGGCCAGAGGCGGGCGATGCCGTTGCCGTTTTCTCTCATCCGCTTCCTACACGCATCATGGATGCATGCGCCCTTGCATCGGTCTCTCGAAAGACGAACTCGACGAATATACCGGTATGGTCAATCGAGACGTCCGAAATCTACTTTCAGCTTTGTTCAAGTAACATTTGAACCCGAGAATTCGACATGTGCAGTCTTGGTGGATGCCATGAGAACTTGACACGAATCCTGTAAAGCAAAACGAGGGAATGTTGTAATATATATCTCGAGCGGACATTTCCTCCGCCAACTCCCCCCCATCCAACTAGCCAATACTATACCTTGCAGCCGGCCGTGGGACATGAAGAGCTGTGAGGAACATGCATGAGACGACATGAAGAAATCCGAGCACGCAAGGGAGGCGCAGACGCACGCACGACGGGCCTGGTCTTCACACCAAAGCCCCCCCCCCCAGCCAACACCTACTTTTCCCGGAGGCAAAAGAGCGGCACGGCGCAGTTCATCTTGTCTCAGCCGTCTTGTGAAGAGCTGGAGTCAATTGATGCCATCCCCCCCTTCTCTCTTCCCGTCTGTCCGTCTCGCCCCCCCGTTCAGCCCGAGGCATTGGCACAGTCCCCCATCACTTGTGTGCCATCCACTCAGATGTTACAACTTTGTCCCATTGATCTCGTCGGGGCCATTCGTACCGTCAGGGCTGTGCGGCGGCGTGGCGACGGCTCCCTTTGTATCGTTGCCGCCGTCGACGACATGTGATTGAAGCTGGATGAGCAAGTCGCCCTTTTCGACGGCGTCGCCTGCATGTGCAAGGACGGATTCGACTTGACCGCTTTGCGGTGCGCTGACATTGACTTCCTGTATTATTTATTGTCTACTGTCAGCAGCAAGAAGAATGCCAAAGGGATCTTGAACCTGAGGCGTACGCACCATTTTCATGGCGCTCACTGTCAGCAGCGTCTGGCCGGCCGTCACAGTCTGTCCGCTGGTGACGGAGACTCGGACGATTCTGCCTGCCATGGGAGCAGCGACATGGCCAGGGACTTGCGGATCTGCTTTCAGAAGTTTCCGTTTCGGTGTTGCTGTGTCGTTTTGCGTCAGACTATTCCTAACATCTCGACACTTACACTTCGAGAGGCAAGTTGGTGATACCGTCTACGAACCTTTATCGTCTTGCACGGCAACCCAGCACTGCTCTCCGTTTATCCGAAAGAAAACCTCTCGTTTTCCAGTAGCCGGATCTGGAGGTAAGATCGCCAGCATCTCAGCCACAATGTCCTTATCGCCCGCGGTCATGCGGACAACTTGACCCGTCTCCGGAGCCGACAAGAAATCGGGCGTTCGGAGCGTCGTGAGATTACCAAAGTCTCGACGCGCCTGTCGAAAGTCCACGTAAACGTCGGGATACATGACGTAGCTGGCAACATCGTACTCTGTGACAGGTTCTTCGGGGAACTTTGTGGAAATGTGTTTCCTGATGTGATCAAAGTCGACCGGCTGCATCGTCGAGCCCGGCCGCGTCGCGATGCTCTTAGTACCCCCTTTGCCTCGGAGAACCTTTGTACGAAGCGGTTCCGGAAACCCATCAAAAGGCTGACCCATGAGTCCCTCAAAGTATTCTACCACAGACTTGGGAAAGTCGAGCGTCGAGGCGCGATTCAGGACATCGTCGGCTGACAGCTTACGATCGACCATGAACTGCGCCAAGTCGCCCACAGCCTTTGACGTCGGTGTCGCTTTGATGATATCGCCAAGGAGCAGATTCGCGTCCTCGTACGCCTTTAGCGTTTCCGCCCACTGATTGCCCAATCCGTTCTGACGCGCCTGGAAGACGAGGTTGGAGTACTGCCCGCCGGGGATCTCGTGCTTGTAGACGGTCGGATCGGGGGACCGCAGATCGGCGTCGAAGCCTGCGTACACGAGACGAAGCTGCGCCCAGTAGGCGTCAATGACCTGGATCTGATCGAGGTGCAAGTCAGACGCGGCGCCCGTGTGCTCGAGTGAGGCCACCATGGCGCTGACGGCGGGCTGCGACGTGGACCCGGAGAGGCTGTCGATGGCGGTATCGACGATGTCAGCGCCTTCTTCGACGCACGCAAGCATCGTCGCCGTGCCCGTTCCGTTGGTGTCGTGCGTGTGCATGTGGATAGGAATATCGGGATATTTGGCTCTGATGGCTCGGACCAGCGCTCGTCCGGCTGCGGGCTTCATGACTCCCGACATGGACTTGATGGCAATGACGTGGGAGTTGTACTCGACGAGACGATCCACGATGTTCATGTAGTATTCGAGGTTGTACTTGGTGCCCGGCTTGAGCATGTCGCCGGTGTACATGATGGCGCCCTCGACGAGACCGCCGGCGGCGTGGACTGCCTCGATGCCCGTCTTGAGATTGTCCAAGTCATTGAGGCTGTCGAACACGCGAAAGATGTCTATACCCGTATCTTTGGCGAGTTTGACAAAGTGGAACAAAGCGTTGTCGGGAAGCCTGAGGTTTTGGTCAGTAAGCGCTGTATCAGGATATCAGTGTCCCTTACGCGGAGTATGCGACGCCGTTGGTGCTTCGAAGGAGCATCTGAAAGGGAATGTTTCTGTCGTTTCCATTAGCACCATCTCCCATGAGAAACCAACGCACTTCATTCAAGACTGCACTCACGGAACCACTTGTCGCAGTTTACGCTGAATGTCCAAGTAAGCATCGCGAGAACAACACAACGATAACCTTGAAGCCGAGCAAACTCACCAAGCGCTCCCATGGATCCTCATACAAGAACCTAAGCATAACATCAAAGGTGGCGCCTCCCCAATTCTCGAGACTGTATGCCGCCTGGTACGCGTGACTGGTGTGCTTGGCAATGGCCTCCAAGTCCTTGCTGCGCACTCTGGTTGCTAGGAGAGACTGTTGGCCATCTCTCCAAGTCGTGTCTGTGATGAGTGTCCGTCGATGTGCTCGAATCTGCCGCGCAAATTCCCTTGGGCCGTCGCGGAGGAGAACATTCCTCCATCCTTGATGACACGGTCGAGTGGTGTCGATCTCGTTGCAGGTTTCCGGGTCCGAGAGGCGACCAATGTCAATATCTCGCTTCAAAGCCGGCGGTTTCTACATGAGTCCAAAAGAATTAGAGTCGTTCGTTCACAGTTCGCAACAGAGTTGCACATACCGTCTGTCCTTGTATCCGACTCCCATTCACTGCCGCATCAGCCAAGAAGCGCATGAGGCCTTCTGATGGATCTCGTCTGGCTCCATCAACAAACAGCTCACGCGTGTCGTCTATAAACGACGTCCAGCAATCCCCCGACGCAAACGTAGAATGGCAAAGAATACGAAGCAGAAATGCAACATTCGTCTCTATGCCGAGGATCCGCAAGTCTTTGAGCGCTCGTATGGACCTGTTTCTGACAGACTCAAAGTCGACTCCCGAACAGATGCACTTGACGAGAAGGGAATCGTAAAAGGGGCTGATGCGTGCGCCGAGAAAACAGTCGCTGTGGTCGAGTCGCACGCCTCGGCCGGTCGGTAGTCGACAGCCCCGTATGGTGCCCGAGTCGGGACGAAAGTCTTCGGATGGGATCTCGGTGGTGACTCGGCTCTGTACGGCGAACCCGTTTACTTTGACCGTGTCTTGAGATAGACCCAGTTCCTCGAGCGTGGCTCCGCAGGCGATGCGAAGTTGGGCGCTGACGATGTCGATGCCGGTAATCTCTTCGGTAATTGTATGCTCAACTTGTCTGCAGTCCTCTCAGTTGTTGTCCTTTGTCTTGTATTATCGAGAAGAAGAAAAACTTGCATTCGGGGATTCATCTCGATGAAATAGAAGCAATCGCCCTCGACCAGAAACTCGACTGTGCCGGCACTCTCTACGCAAGCAAGTATTGTCAACGATTACAACTCCTCAAAAACTGGTCTCGTTCAAATTGAGACATGAGACTTGCCGTAGTTCAAGCCTTTTGCCAGTCGCACAGCAGCGTCAAGTAGCCCTTGGCGAACTTGTTGAGAAATGCTCACAGCCGGCGCAATCTCGATTACTTTTTGGTGTTTTCGCTGAATGCTGCAGTCTCGCTCAAAGAGGTGCATGTGGTTGCCGTGTCTGTCGCTCAGGATTTGAACCTCAATGTGCTTGGGCCGAGTGAGATAACTGCGAGAACGAGTTACCACCATCATAACCTCTGAGCGAGCCGAGACTGTGATTATACCGTTCCAAGAATATCGAGTCGTTCCCAAAAGCTGCGCGGGCCTCGGATTGCGCAGATGCGATGGCGTCTCCAATCGCCCCTTCGTGATGAACGACTCGCATGCCTCTTCCACCGCCTAATGATTATAATCATCAGCAAATGGTATCCAGTAAAGTCTCGAAATCGAGTTTATGCTTACCTCCAAAGCTCGCTTTCACCACCATGGGATATCCGTGTCTAAAAGTGTCGTTAGCTGTCATCACTCCATCACGGGAGTCCATCCGCTGTCGCAAAGACTTGAGCTACCTTTCGCCAAACTCGCGTGCTTGATCAATGTTGTGAACAGGGCCGTCGGTGCCGGGAATGGTCGGTATGTCCAAGCTTTGGGCGATTCGTCGCGCAGCCACCTTGTCTCCCATCTTCTGGATGATGTCGGTCGGCGGACCGACGACTGCGACGGCTTGTGTCAAACCACGACGCAATAGAGGCTCTGATGAACTGACATGTTATTCCAGCATCGCGTACTTGCGCCGCGAAATCTGCATTTTCGGCGAGGAAGCCATAGCCAGGGTGCCTGACACATGTTGAGTACGACGCGAGAGACGGGATGAAAGGCCTCATACACCAGATCGACATTATTCGTCTTTGCAATATCGACAATGGCAGAACCGTCGAGATACGCTTGTCTAAAATGGTACAAAGAGCCGTGAGCCCAGGTCGCCTCCACACAGCGAAAGGGTATCAAGACATACACTGCTCCAGTCTGGCCCGCGACGCCGACCTGGTACGATGAATCGGCCCCTAGGGTCGGAAATGATGTTATTCAACAAATCTTTTTCCTTGACAATATTCCACGGTTCGCATATAATAAAACTTGCGCGACGCACTTGAGCGGTATCCTCCAAACTCATCATCTTTCGAGTAGATGGCCACAGTCGACATGGAACACTCTTTCGCTGCCGCGATAATTCGGCTAGCTATTTCGCCTCGATTGGCGACGAGAACTTTGTGTTGCTTCATCTCCACAAGCCAGACGAGACCTGGTTTAACAGTTGAGTTGACGTTCGGGTCCTGACATCTGTGTTGCTCACTTCAAGCCGGCAGTCTCTTTCTATATCTTGGACCACTGATCGGCCTCAGTAGGACCAACGGGACGCAGGACCAGCGGCAGGCAATCTTGCAGAGCCCAGCGCGTTAAGCTCGTGACAGTAACGACCAAGAATATTACTGCTTGGTCCGTACCCGAGCTGAAGAAGCAGATGCTTGTGATAGGCTTTTAAACATACTACATGAGGAAGCTGATGCGCGTCGCTCGGCCGTCTTGATGCGACGTAGCACGGCATTGGTCGACTGCAGAAAGGCGCAATCGCCGAAGTTCAGGTCCGCGGCTTTCATGTGAATAGGGCCTTCAGCTGCCTG
This sequence comes from Hirsutella thompsonii MTCC6686, assembly GCA_000472125.2. Lineage (NCBI taxonomy): Eukaryota > Fungi > Ascomycota > Sordariomycetes > Hypocreales > Ophiocordycipitaceae > Hirsutella > Hirsutella thompsonii. Next base: position 16,119 of record APKU01000136.1, read on the forward strand.
CATGGCGCTGTAGCCGTTTTCACGAGGCAGCCGCTCTGACCACAGACTAGACACGACAGTTAGGGACTACGAGAGACGGAACTCCGGTAGAAGCATTGCTGGAGAAAGGCATCATTGTCATACCGGTGTGGGGAAAGGGATGCAGAGAGAGAAAAGATATGCAAAACTCTGCAGATGGCTGCATGAGATTTCAGATTTTCCTTCCTCTCTTATGCTAGTATACTTTCATGCAGCAAACATGAAGACATTTCAGAGTAGGGGTTTGAGTAATCGTGATGGCGGGACGTATGTTTCGCCGTGTACGATGTAATATTTGCCTACCACCAAGACCGTCACGAGGCAGACAGTATGTCTCTCATGTGTACTACAGCATCTCATCGCCGAGCCGTGTCCACGTTGATCAATGTTTCTGCGAATCGTCAAGACTGTCGCATCACGCCACAGGGTCCTGCAAATCCCCAAAGGAACCCCGGACGCGACTCGACGCAGAAACAGAAACCCAGTGGCGCCCGAATCGGGAGGATAGCGTGACCTGAGCAACTGTTGGAAGACCCTGAGAAAACCGCTCTGCTGACTAGGTGGCATTTACTATCCAGTCGCTCAATGTTAGCAGAAGAATTCTCCTAGAGGCATCACTTGGCGACGTAGACTACAATTCGGATCTATTCAGAGGCCATCAGGTTAGCGAACAATCCGAGGGGACAAAACTGCTTGGACGGACGATTCAGGCCCCTTTCAGTCCAAAGGGCGCGACGTGCTCTAGGTTGTACGTCCAGTAAGGACAGTCAAAGAAGCAGCAAGTCACACATGTCAAGTCCCCGTTCATATACAAGGCGTGCGGATGTGAACCTTCCCGTGTTTGACGAAACACTTGAGCCACAAGACATTTGCAAGGGCGCTCGATATATACAAGGCCACAAAGTAGTCGCGTCGGGCGCGGATCAGTGCTCAACACCACAGAGTAGTCTTGTTGGCTCTCGAGTGTGTTGACTCTTAGAGGGGAATACCGCCAATGTCTGGACTTGCTCAACTGGCCCAGATAGACACGCACAAGGCGCGAGTCTCGGGAAAGTCGAGTCGAGTCTTCGCAAAGTCAAGTTGTCGTGTGTTGAAGGGCTTTTCGGCGCCCGACTGCGCCACCCAGGATGCCCGTGAAGATGATCCGAGTCGTTGGTGGCTGTCGTTGACAAAAACTGACGACAGTGGCAAAGCTGTTTCTCAGTTTCATCCCAGTTCTTGACATGCCGAATGTCAGAACAGACGGGAAAGGACTGACTCGTCGCTGACAGCCACAGCAGACGAAACCTGACTGGGAATCTTCCGGCCATGATTTCCAAAAAGATGCAATCGCTGCGGGAACAACTCTCCGAAGTCTTCTGGTTCATGTCCATAGGCACGAGGCGTTCGCAGCGACCGGCCTGCAAGGGATGCCAGTCTTGGGATTGGGCGATCCGAAACACGGCAGGGTCCACGGCGTTTTCTTCTGTAAACTTGAACACTTCATCCTAGTAGAACGACCCCCAATCCGATACTGGGGCGACGTTCACATCATCACGAAGGGTCTGTGGGAATTGACTCTAGAGGCACTGGGTCAATCAGTTCAGAGCATAAAAGTAAACTGGAGAAAATCGATGAGATCTAACCTCTGTGCCAACTCGCAAAGAACTTCTAGACTCGATGCGCAGACATTGTCGCACGTGCGCAACAACAAGGCTCATTTAGTCTTCTAACAATGACCCGACTTTCTTCTGGACTCAAGAATTGAGTTCACGAAGCATGCCAGACGAGATCGTACAATATGACGCGCTCGGGCTGACTTGAGGCGAACTCCATGTCTTTGCGCAGACGTACGATTTCTGAAACACGAAGAAAAAGCCGGGATTTTCCCCCGAACGAACCTCTCTTCGTAAAAGGTGCGAAGACGGGACGGACTCGGTCTGATGATGCACGCCGCCCGTGTAAATCATCAACTTTACGATGCCCCTTACGTACCGATTGTATTCTGATGCAACAGCTCGACGGGCAAGTAACACGGGCAAGCAAAAAAGTAGTCGAGCTGTACTAACTGCTAACAGTTTCGAGTCAAAGAACGCACGGATGAGTCGTGGCTGAAGACGGGCCAGGGCTGATTCATGTTGGGCCCTCCCCCCCCCCCCCCCCCTGGCGTCCGCCTTATCGTTTTGTGTTTCACGCCAGAGGCAGCAACGGGTAGGCGTACCGTGGAGGGAGCCCCCCATTCGAATAGGCCTTACGATATGGGAGGACTGCAAAAGTTGGAAGGCGTTTCTTTTGCATAGCCCTCCGACGAAATCCACTTTCTAGTCAGAGACTCAGAGGCATCCCGTCGTTAGCTCTCTTGCGCACCACCTTTTTTCCCCCTTCCTCTTGGGAGGACCTGTGAGGGATCAACGTGGCTAGGAAGGCGCTCGTCCACAAAAAAAGGTCCAGTTTCTTTCCTCTTGAATTCTACGAGTTGGAACCTTGGGTAACTAATCCCGAGAAGAAGAAAGTCAAGTTTCAACGATGAATTGAAACTAAAGTCAAAAAAAGTCGCTCGTTCCGTCTATATCGCTCGCGTATATAGACAATGGCCTCTCGCTCGCCCATGTTTTGTCCTCTTTTGGCTTCTTTATCCTAGATCTCAATCCTCACTCTTTACTATACTGATTGTTCTTCAGTACATACTGCGCAAAAGAAGAACCGCCATATCACGCGCAATGTCTCTCGTTAAGTCCCTTGTCTGCTTGGGCTTCGCAGCCCTCACTGCTGCAGCTCCTCAATGCGTCACGAGCAAGGACGCACCAGAGATGCCACTTGGAGGTTCGTCTATCCTATTGCAATGACACCCCGTAAAATTAAGTCAGATGTATTAACAAAGTCTCAACTTACAGGTCTTGCACCGCCGCCTGGTAACCTTACTCTCAAGCACATTGCCCTCGGCTTCGGCATACAAAACTATACTTGCGCGCAGCAAGGAGGACAGCCTGCCGCAAACGGTGCTTTGGCGATGCTGTACGACATTACGGATCGCTTCCCCGGCCGAGGCGACCAAGCTCTCTCAATGGAGGAATTCAACAATCTTTCCGGAGACGTCCTCAAGAAGGGCCGGCCACCTCTGAACTTCAACACTCAAGCCACCGAAGGACGCGTCGATCCCGCTTTCCCCGGCGCTTCCCCGACCGACCCCTTCACCGCGGACGCCGACCTCAAGCTCTGCCGGGGCGGAACGCTGCCGTTCTTTGGCCACCACTTCTTCGACAGCGCGGGTGTGCCGACCTTTGTCTCCAAGGACCGCGAGCTCAACGTCGGAGTGAAGCTCACAGAGGGAAAAGATGCGCCCAGTCTGAAGGACCCCAGCCAGAAGGACCCCAGCACCGTCAAGTGGCTTTCGTTGAAGGCCGTGGATGGCGCTGTTGGAGCTCAAATGGTGTATCGCGTCCTGACGGCTGGCGGCGTGGCCCACGGCTGCAATAACAGTGCGGGATTAGACAGCTCGCCATATGCTGCGACTTATTGGTTTTACGGATAGACAGTACTAGACTTGGATGGAAGCGGCCATGTTAATTGCGATATGATACCAGCGTTTTGATCATTTACTCTTGTCCTTGCCTGTGCTGCAGGCGTCTTCTCATGCTCCTATGATCATTGACTTTGGTCCGTGCCTGGTAGAGACTTGGGCTTTTCTGTAATCTCATCATTAGAACTTTCGTCGTTGAATTCATCAACTTGGTGCATTCAAGGCCAGCAGGCTCAGGTGTCAGGACTCGGGATGCACATGACTCGACTCGGACTCTGCGAGTCGTCTTCTGCCGCCTTCGCCGCCTTCCGATGACTTCGTCATTCATAACATGGCTGAGTACAATCCGCCGAAACGGACAATGAGTCTCTCAGGTCGCCAGGATGTACACAGGTAGAATCTTAGCTGTCCGAACATGAGGCTATTCTATTTTCGAAGGCCGGAAAGTGAAGGCCGCAATTGGAAAGCGGACATCAGTGACGCGATTCTTGTAGCCCATGAAAGATCTATTGATGCTTCCATCATCATGTATTGTAACTGAACTACATCGGTACTACGACCAGCATTTGTACAAAATCGGAGAACAGAAGAGTGACTTCTTGACTGTGCATGTATACTCAGTGAACAAGCGTACGATTTCAATAGATCAATGTTCACGTGCAGGTCAGAGATCGCTGCTCGCACAATATCCTCAAATGCCAACGTCCAACACCTCAAAGCCTACATATACCATTGGGCTCCCTGATGATGGCTCAAGACGCTCCATGACCCATCTTCTGAAAAGCCGAGGCAACGGTTTCGAGCGAGCAACGACAACGGACGCCGGTCTCCCCTCCCACAGAACAGGCATCGACGCCTCGCACCAAGATTTTCTAGCTGTAAAGTTCCCAGCGTGCCAAATACCCACCAAAGGGCAGAGCTTCTGTTGTTCATCGGATGTCTCTTGTCTGGTACATCGCTCGAAAAGACTCGAGTACGACCAGGCATACGGGACCTTTGTCCTGACCAAGACGTCTCGAAGGCAAGGCGCAGCCAGAGTGACGTGGAGGGTCCATGTTTCGATGGAACAGCTTCTCATGCTCCCGCACTGCGCCGACAGAGTCACGTTTCGACTGTCTGCCTTCAAATCATGTCTTCCGGCTACGGTAGAGTTGACGAACCAGGAATTCACCTGCGGCCTATCGAGCCACCTTGGAATCACACGACCGTCGTCGAGCGTTAGCTCTATCTTTGCGGCGTCGTACTCATCTTGTCTCCCTGGCGCGATCAGCGATGCGTTGATGTTTCCTATCGGCGCGTAGGTCATGACTGGCGTCGAAGTCTCTGAGCCATATGTCGTCGGCAGGTCGCCATCGTTCCGCAGAAAGGCTTCGAGGTTTCTCGTTGCCCATACAAAGGCAATTGATTCGTTGGTTCTAGGGGCTGCGTCAGGATCGTCGACCGATAGACTGCCCTCGACTGTGCTGACCAAACGGGAATCGAAACGCTCGGCACAGTAGTTTTCGGGCTCGTCTTCTTCCTCGATTTTGTAGTAAATAAATTCGTCGATTGCACGTTTCCTGCACTCTTCGAACGTTGGAAATGTTTTGCCATCAAGTGTTGCATGGCCGTAGAAAACGTCTTGGTATGGCAGTTGAACCCGATTAATTTCTGGCCCATGCTGGTATCCTGAAGAACGTCCGATTCTGTCAATCATATCGAGCAGCGCGTCATGAGGAGCCGAAGTATCGGTCAACTCAGTCATGAGTCCAGACTTTTGACCAGCAACCTGCATCACAAGGAACGCAAGTTGAATGAGTCGTGCGGTCATCGTCCTGACTGAAGCTAGGCAAGGGTCTATTGCGCAGATTTTACATGGTCAAGGGGGCAAAGGGCTTGAGTTTCAAGAAAAGAGACAAAGAGTTCTACTTGCACAAATAAGCAAGTCGAATCAACTTGAACGGGCTGAAGAATGGGACGATGATGTACATTGAACACGGGAGATAGCTGTGTCACGATAAGCTGTCCAAGGCTCCACGGTTCCTTTTCGTTTGTAGGTTCCAAAGTTTCAGCCATTTTGCCTTCCTTTCTTTTCTAGATCATTCGTCAAGTATAAATTCCGTCTGAGGCGTTGTGACGCATCGCGGACGCCTCTTTTACGATAGCGCAAGCTTCAAGGCGTACGCCACATCCTAAAGGCGCATGGCGTAGGATGATTGAAAGCATAAATGTCCATCTGGTCTCACCAGAATCATTGAACCGTCTCGTTACTATACAGTACGAGCAATGTGCGTTCAGACGGCAGCATCGAAACTGCCAAAAGTCGGTGTTCGCCCGTCGTGCATCCACAGGGCATATTTCTCAGTCGATGACTGTTCCGACATGTTGTTCGGGACATGGATTCCCAGGAGTCGCCAAGAATCTTCATCCAACTCTTCCGGCATCGCATTTTCAGCGTCTCGAGCAGAAACAGTGAGTCCAAATCTTGCTCCATTTGCGACTTTGTCCCACTGTGTATGGCACCATGACGAAGTCGATTGCGATATGGTATCGGCGCAGCGATGGGCATGTGTGGCAAGGACAAGATGCCATGATGGAAGTATCCGGAGGTGAAGAAGAATGAAGAGGCAGAAGGAAAAGCTAGCGGGTACTAGGAAGAGCTGTAGATTTCGTCAGTCAAGTGTACCGAGAGGCGGTTGTCTGTCAGGTACGAACCAGAATAGTGGATGCTTCAAGCTGGAAAGTAACCATGATTATGATTGTATTTGCCAATGGAGGCAGCTATTCGAAAGCGCGTTTGGCACAAAATTAGGTAAAGTGTTATGACGATTTTCTCTGGCGGAAACAATTGATGGGAAGCCTGCTTCCCACAAATGAACCGGTTCCTGACCATCAAGTATGCAAAGCTCGAGCTGAGGATGAGAAACAACGCTGAAGCGGCAATCGATGCTTGGCCACTGGCAAAGAACGCAAAGGGAAGAAGCGACTGCGGGATAAACGAGGCCACTGTCACTTAAAAGACCAATTCATCATTGTAAGGACTAGGGCAGCGTGTCAGGAAAAAGCCCTTTGAATGAGTTTGTGATGCCCGCAGATCAAAACAGTTTGCGACAAAAAAGACCGTCTAAAAAGCCCTAGACGTCTGGTCTAGAGGGCGCAAAAGTCATGTTCGGGGTAATGGCGTTGACTCGCGCCGCGATTGAAACTGGCGAGAGCTTAGGCGTCCCTTTCTCCATCTCCCGGGCGTATCTCTCGGTCCGGCCAGCGTCGAGCAGGAGTTGGTTCCACTGCGGGCGAGTGGCTCCCGGCGAGTCAAGGGGAGAGAATAAAAGCGGAGTTGAGCACCGTAGCCGCCTGTTGTCCGCTGCTGCGAGAGCTCAAAACGACAATTTGATCCCGTACAAGAAGACAGAGACAACTTACGAGATGTTGGGAGCGCACAGACTCAAGAGGGCGATGAGAAGAATGAAGCAGAAACAAGATGGCGTTATCATACGAGCACTTCTCGTATTCCAGTGATCTGCCTTGGCACGTCAAAATAATGTAAGAAGAGATTTCTTTTGCACTTTAAACCTTGCTTCCGTATTGTTTCCGGAGCACATTCAAAGATGGGCAGCCGGGATCAAAACACTTATGGCGTCTTGCTGTCCAATCACGTCGAGGACTTTCGAAGTTCGGATCGCATGAAATATTTCCGGCACGCAATGTCCGAGGACAAGGAATCAGCTAGAGGGATAACTGATGGAATCTAAAGAGTATCTTTTATGTCTATTCGACGCTCGATGACGGTGACGGATGATGGATAGCCCAGGGGATTTAGCCTACGTGTATCAATACTGTACAGTACGTGCCATGGCCCGGCAGTATACGGTCTGGTAGAATGTACCGTGGAAACTCGACTGGTTCATCCAGGTGTGGCACGCGCTTCCGCAGGCGCACATTGTTGGTTTACGCTTCTATCGCCCTTGAATGTGGCTGGAAAGCTTTCTCTGAGATTAAGTTGAATTGCTAAAAATAAATTCGAGAAAGAAAGTTAAAGGTTCGGTCTTTCCGAGGTGCGGTATATAAAGGAGACCCCGTCTGGTGCCGAGCGTTGGACTCGCCGGCTTCTGCTTCATAACATGATATTCCGGTTCGTTCAATGTTATTTCTGACTAGCAAAAATGGGGTCATTACTGATTGCCCAACCTTCAGACATGGTGCGTCTATAACGCTACTCTAAAGCTGTTAGCATCGGGGAAACCCCCCTCAGCGTTGACGCAACATGAATAAATATATTCGTCATCATCAGGTCCCGATGAAAACACAAACAGTTATTTTGTTCTTTATACCCTCCTCTCCAGGTACGTCTCCTTCAAGCCGCCATGGCCAAAGAATGGAAGGTGGGGGAGCGTGAGGATATCGTGGGCAGTCGACTCCTTCCTCCGTGAGTCACGATGCTGACCGGCAGACGACACCACGGGGCAAATCTTGCTGGCGGAGGAACACGGCTCAATGACGCCGGAGGGCCCATTAAAGACCAGCAGAGGCCAGCTAGCACGAACAGTGATGAATCCCAAGGACTCTCGCTGGGGGAGACTCTTCTTCCCCTATGCGCTCAGAGCCCGCTTTGGAGAGACTGAGTTCGGAGACCTGGCAGAGGATATTGCATCTTCAAGAGCTTGTATCCTGCCCTAATCCACGTTTTCTAGGATAAGAAACAGGCATGAGTGTGTTGACACTCCGCATGCCATCGATTCGAAAGCACAATCTAGACTATGCGGGATTCGCATCTCATATCGGTGCTTCCTCTTTCTTTATGACCAGGAGACTTCTGATGCAACCAGTATCAACACCAATCATGTTAGTTACATGTAGTCTGACTTTCTGAATGATGATCAGATGAATGACAGGCATTAAGCGTGCGCGAGAGTATCAATACCGTCATGACTTGTCATCCACTGCTTGCGTGGCGGCTCGGGGTGCTACTTTATGCTGGACAATGGTCGTTGTTCCTTTCACACTATTGTACACGCGATCCAGACGGGGGCTCAATGTACATTTCAAAATTCAATTGCTTTGGTCAATCTTGCCATCTGGTGGCGCAGTTGTCCAACTAAAAGGTTCATTGTCCTTACATGTAAAGGAGCATGGTTCTGCAGTACTGTGCACTGTAATCCATCATCTCGGCCAAATACCCAAGTCTCAGAGGCTCTTCATCTTTTCCCGAGCCGCCTTCTCTGCCACTTGAAGCTCTGCAAGAAAAGCGTCGTTTGCCGCTTTCAAACCAGGGTCTGCCTTGGCGGCCTCTTGAAGCTGTACAACCTTCTTGCTCTTCTCTTGAAGAGCCTGCAGCTCACGATCGAAATCGGCCCCAGCAGGTGCACCGCCAGGTGTGGCCGCTCCCTTCTTACTAGCCCGGATCGAAGATCTCGCCGCCTTTTCCGTCTCAATGACTTCTTTCCAAAAGTCGTCTTCAGCCGCCTGAAGCTCGGGACTCTGGGAGGCAGCCTGCTTTATCTCCGTGACATTCTGTCCAGCTCTATCTAGAGCTTCGAGCTCTGCGTCCAGGTTGATGGATTCTGCGCAAAGAATGGTTAGCAATGTGACAGTCAAGTGAGACTATCGGAGTAAGGGAAACCCACCGAGCGCTTTGACTGCAGAAGCTTGCGGGTCTGCCTCTTCTCGTAGCTCTGCAAGCGGGATGTAATTGTTTTTCAGATCCTGCAAGAGGCCGGACCACATGTCTGTGATGTATTTGCCAAAGTCGGGCTTCAACCCCTTTTCCACGTCGGCCTCGTAGGCGTCAATGGCCTTGCCGGCATTATCTTCCACCTCCTCAAACCCCGGCACCGTGTTCCTGAGTATGTCCAGTATCGTGCCCACGGTCGCTTTTTGTTTGGCGGCGTTGACGCGGGCGAGGCATTCCGCGAAGCCAAGGTCCGGGTTGGCCTCGTGAAACGCGTCCTCTTCGGCCGTCACCTTTTCGGTATTCGCGACAAGCTCCCCCGTGACCGGGGCGTTTCGAGCAATGTATCCTGTTACGCCAATGGCGCAGTCAGCGGCCTGGACGAAGCGATTCTTGATGCCTTCAATGACGGACTGGCCCGGCGGTGACTCTGGCCCGCGACCACATTTGGCGAATTCGGGTTGGAATTCGTCAAAGCCTGCTGTGTTATCTCTGAGCGTGTTCTCCATCACCATTGTAATGGATCCCAAAGCATCGGTTGACTCGTTCAAATTGGCTGTGTGATTGACGATCGAGTTGGTGACGCCTATGGCTAACTTGAGAAGCCCAGCGGCGCCCATCAGGGCTCCAATGCGAGGACCGCCCTTCGCAGCGCCAACGGGTCCGGATGCTCTGATAGGTCTCTTAGAAGGTGAACCAGCACTTCCCTTTCCCGGACCGGCCTGGTTGTTGGTATTGGGGATTTTCTCTTTGCCCTTTGCAACTTTCTTACGACCATCCTCCAACTTTGGCTCAGGTCCCAGGCCTAGAGGGCTCTCCTTGGACCCCCCATTTGGCTTGCCATTCGGCTTTCCTTCTGGTTTAGCTTCGGGCCTATTCTCAGGCTTCCCTTCCGGTTTACTTTCCGGCTTGTTCTCTGGCCTATTCTCTTGCGCGCCCTCTGGGAGGTTCTCGGGGTTCAAGTTCTCCTCTGGGTTCTGAGGCACGTTCTCGGGTTTGTTCTCTGGCTGTTTCTGGCCTTGAGGAGTCTTGTTGGTTTCGGGTTGGTTTTGTCCCTTGGACTTTTTCGGAGCAATGTCCATTTTTTGATTCGCAGCCACCAAGAACTTTGTGAACTCGGCTTTCGCTCGCGGACTCAAGGAAGTATCGAGACACTTCTTCAATGCGTCCGCTTCTTTGTCGGCAGCCTCTTTTGCTAGGGGACTCTTCTGACGCTCCAAGGACATGCGTTGAGCTGTTGCCTTTCTCATCTCATCTGAGAGCTGCGCATCACCGCAAAAGCCGAGCCGCGGCGCTCTTGGCTTCGGACCTTGGTCCAAGGCAAGGTTTCCGGGCGTTTTTGCGCTTCCGTCCTTTCTGGTTTCTGGGATTGCGACCCGCGCATAAGTCGATGCTGCCGTGGCCAGCCACAGTATTGTTGTCAAGCGCATCTTGAAGGAGAAGCACACAGTGCTTTCGAATCGAATAAGAAACGTAGTTGGTCGGAATACAAGGATGACCAAGGAATGAAGGTCGGGCACCGGCCTGTATTAACAAGCCTCCGAGTTGACGGTCGAGATTTGGCGGATACTTGACGTTTATCTTCATTCTTTTCCCAGACCGTCGGTGTCGATATTATCTCTCAACCATAATTCATGCACTCGAAACTAGCCCTAAGGATAGCTTCGCCCCTGGCTGTCTTGTCGCTTCGCCAAACATAACACTCGATAGCAGGTGGAGCCGAATCCTAGAATCCGAGTTGAGACTCGTTGCTGGACCTAGAGCGCAAAGCACCCTTATACATGTGATGAACTAAGTAGATGTCCAGACGCATGACAGGTTTCTGGGGTAAGCGGCTCCGCTCAGTCTCCTACGATTTAGTAGACCCGCGCGCAATAAGCGACGACTTGCAACATGGAGATTGACTCAAACCAAGGGGCCGACGATTCCGGGTTTTCATTGAGATTCAGCCGAATAAGGACACTTTACTGCGCTTCGCACTAGAAAAGCTTGGGTAGTTTCGAGAATTGATTGAACTTTAGTGAACCAGCGCAAAACTTATAGGCATTGTGTACTCTTTCCCCTGCGGATAGTTGAGTCTGATTGAGTCGCTAGTCATTCATAAGCTACAGTTTACTATCTTCGTATCCTATCCACACCATCTCAACTAAAACTCTTAGAATGCTATACGTAGTCGGGCGCATTGCTTCAGCCGACATGGAACGCAGGCGTCAAGATACCCTCGATTACAGTTCCTCCATCACGACTACATGTAGCTATCAAGGCCCCTCTAAGCTGCTATTGATGGTCGAGATAAACATAAGTTCACCCTCATTCTTGTAGAACTTCTTGAAATCGACGCCTTCTGGACCAACTCAGTTGTCATCTAGGCCGGAAACACGGACCTTGGCAGGAGTTGCGATTTGGCTGATGTTCTCAGTGCTGCTTATGCGCGTTCAGGTAGGAGTCACTAACCTTGGGAGTCACATTGTCCTTGTACGTCGCAGGCCTCTTGTCGTCGGAAGGTTATAGGCTAGGGTAAACATTGAGCGGGAGACTGGCTCCATCTTATAGAATAGACGAATAGACAAATCAGATTCTATGATACATATGAGCTCGGCACCAGCTCGCTTGAAGCATACATCATCAGATACGCGTACCCGATAATGTGTATAGGCATCATCTGGGAGTCCGTATGTTCCTTCCACTCAAGGCTGCCTGTGTTGTAAGCGTTCAATTGTGTAGGTCGGCATGTGGAGTATATCCAGGTATGCGAAGCTGGACGAGAAGTGCCTGCCCCATGTCTCCACAGTTCAGAACTTCAGTCTTTTCGCCGCGTCACTGTAGATTACAATGAGGGTCACCGTGATTCAAGGTTGAATCGCCTTCGGCACGATGCAGAATAGGCAAGTCCGAATATGCTTTTCCCATATCGATGTACCAAGTCAAGACTGCCAATTGAATCTGCCTATCCAGTGCAGTGTCCAACTAACAGTTCCCTATGTTGAGTATATATATTTATTATGTATATGTTGTATAGGACGAATGTAAAAACGATGTTCTTACATGAACTGGTATTTCTACATTTGTCAGGTGTTGATCACGGTTCTCGCTGTAAAAGCCACAGTCTTGACTGCAATGTTTAATGTTCTTTATGTACTGTTGATATGCAACCTTGCATTCATGGATCGAGAATCAAGGTCCGACGGCGACCAGGAGTCGGTGCCCTTGGCGAGAACTTTAGACTTTCGATTATTCTTCAGCTTCATCACATGGGTTGAGATTACCGATCGACTTGGACAGAACCTGGACCGTGTGAGTTATTACGGAGGAATGATTCCGGTCAAAACAGTTATGGCAGGAGAACCCGAGCTCGACGGACATCTGATACTAGCCTTCTGGATATTTCTTCCGAGGCCGTCATGGCACATGCATGAGGCATCGCACGGAGTCCAACACATTATTCCAAGAGCGGCCATCTGTCTCGCAGGTCAGCCTCATCTGCTTCGTACTGTTTGTCTCACCGCATCTTTCTCGCTCGAAGTATCAAGGTCGTACTGCTCACGAGAGTCACGTCAACTGTATTGACATGTGATTCCGGAGAAACGATGTTGGCATGTGGATGTCAAGGCTCGTTCAGCCGCGTAACGCAGTCCCTGCGCCGCCCCGATGGACCGATTGAGGTTGAAAGAGGGTCACGGTGCGGAGCCGCAATTTGGTGACGACGTTCTGAATCCTAAAGACCATGCGTGCGGTTGCGGGTCGCGTGATATCCAAAACAGCTCCTGTGGATTGGGCAACCTATGAACATTATTGGTCGATCCAGTCAAAGAAGGTTGACCGGAGAGCGAGGTCAGGTCACCAACAATCTATGTAGGACACGTCCTTGTTATCATGCAGACTCACAATACGAACATAGAGAGCTGTTCTAGACTCAAGAGATTCACATCGTTTCCCAGTTATGCAGACTTCTCTAAAAGGAACCCTCCGCAGTGAATCATATCCCTCATCTTCGAATGCGCATTTTTTTCTCATGTTTCGAAGACAGCGGCCTTTCTGGTCACCCAGGCATAACCCAGGAGCACATTCTGACTTGAAGATACATATTTCACCACTCAAAAATGTGTATGGCAAGTAAACATATCACGTGGAGCTCATGAGTGGGCGTGCGCTCGTGAGGTTGGGAGATCAACCAGTGGTACGTGAAATCATATTTTGAGTGCGGTTAATGGGCGTGCTCAATTCCCTATTCGCAGACTTCTCGGCCTAATCCCTTCGAGTAGTCGGCGGACGTTTCATGCGTTGCTGCGAAACTCCCGATTAACCGGGTTGTGGTTGCATTGCCTGAGTCGCGGCGATCGTGTGACTCGGACTCCCCGTACCCTCAACTTCATGAAGACTCGTCTTTACCAAACCTTTGCATTGATTCTAAAAATCTCGAAATTCAGTAGCAAAAACAGCATCTTGTCTGCTATCAATCTGCACAACTCTCGCATCCTTTATAATATCCACATCCCAACCGCCAGACAACTCAACTCAAGTCGGCCTCACATGAGCCTATGCATTCATTGACACATTCGTTGAGTCAAAAGTTCAGGTGAGATGCCCTACCCGCGTCCTTGGCAAGGCTTGAAATGGAAATATCTGACAAGCATGTCTTCAGTTCTGGTGAAAAGTCGCATTCGCAGATAAAGTGTATTGACCTCAATGTGTCTACGAAGTGTCGTCGCCTACACATGCGGACATCACGTATCCCGAGGGACCACTGATTGCCACAGCGACACCTGCCCAGGAGTCAAACTTGAAGAATTGCCCAATATGAGCGAATGTCAACGTTGCGAGGATGAGAAACGTGTCTATTCTGCAAGATGGTGTCCTATGGGCTGCGGCTGCGTGGTGATGTAAGGAACTCTGAGCTGGGATAACACAACATGGTCAAGGTGAATTATTAGAGAAAGATTGAAGGAAATGAAACTTTTAACATCAAGCACTTGGCATATACTTGCCTTGGGAACATGAGTTGTCCTGGTATCAGAACCTCGCTCATGTAATTGATGTAAACAACAGAATTGTTGCTTGGTTACTCGGCGTCTATCTCATACACCTCTGCCGTCTCACTATGACAACAGGAGCCGATACAATCCAATCCAATTTCCTTGCCGAGAGAATCTCATTTCTTTGAGCACTTCGTAACTCCATCAAAAGTGCAAGTACCCGACGAACAGTCTGAGCTTTCCTTGACATCGCTAGATCCTGTAGACACAACTTTGGACCCAACACCAACAGCAACCCTATAAAGGTGCCTAAGCCGGTACCAGAGGCCCCGGTACTAGCAACCGCAGCACAACCACTGGTAGAAGCTGCAGAGAGCGCAACGAGCGCCGATAGAGACAGGAGGGGGCGGATGCTTCAACGGCACGAGCAGCTGCGGGAAGAAGCGAGCCGCCGGTCACTGTAACGGCGGCGCGAATAGCAGCTGCGGAGTTATAGTTACGTGTCCAACCACTTAAAGCCAATCAGGCGTCAGTACTCTTACTCCATTCACGAAAAGATTTCTCTGCCTAATACACCGTGTCGCATACTGGTCACTCCCTCAACGTCTTTCGTATTGTTTCGTCGGATTTCACAAAGAATAGCAAGAGCTGTACGCTTGAGTCGGTCTGGCTTCTCTCTTGCGCCCACGATGATTACTACGGACCAATACTCGCTCCCTCCAGAACAGGGACAATGCGTTAAGGAATGCTGGTTCGACCAGCAGATCAACCGCCACGTTATGGGTGACGAAGTTCTTCTGACTTTCCTTGTCGAAGCGCTCCGTAACCTTCGAGGATATCATAAGAAGGCTATCAGCGTATCTCAGGCAGCCCATGCTCTTGCTCGACCCCTTATCGAATCTCCAGTCCCAGCTATTGGCAAAGGAGATTTTCATATGATCTTGGTCGAACAGCTTTGGGATTTACTACAAGATGCTTTAATGGAATGGTCAAATGCTCGCATTCCTGATCTCATCGCTCTTATTGCTACCATAGCAGAGGTCCCCGGGCTCATCCACCAGGGCCAGGCCCTAGACTGCGATAGAAAACCATATCAGTTCGCGGATTGGCCTCATTTCAGGGTCACTTGGACAAGTGCTCACTGGATGACTCCCGGAGAAATGGTGAGGCGTTGTCCTGACGCAGCCTCCCGACTTCGCGCGCGATCCATCTACATTCGACAACAGGAAGTCGAATCGCAACTCGTCGCCGGCGGGATATTTGAGCTGAAAATTGCTCGCTTCTACATATCGTTCGTTCTTCATAGGGAGTCGCAGCCGAACGATAACGGTCTAGCTGCGGACGACGCCGAAGCCGCTCTTCAGTTCCAAGCCGACTTTCACCTCCCCGCAGTCGCCTGTTGGATCGCGCACAACGGCCAGAAGTTATTCGACAGCTTTCTCTTGGATGAGATTAACGCGCGGACACCGGAAGACGACATTCCCGCTGCTCAGCAAGTCAGTCAAATTCCGCAACGTTGGCTACGCTGGAGCACGCAACTACTACAGGATTCGAAAGCTGAGTACGACGAATTTGCCAAAGATTCGGCAGCCCGCGCCCTAGCTATGATGAAAAGTATTGGGGTAAAGTGAAAAGATTTTGATAAGATTAGATCAGCCTGAAGTTCTTTCTCGCATGATCCCAAATGCTAGCTTACTTGAAGTATGAATAGCAGAGATACGGCACCTATTGTTGATAATTATCTAGTAGTTAATAATCTGAAACCTATTGAATAGCTCTTGACTTTCAAATTGAGCATAACACCTAATATCTATTCGCACAACAGAACCTGCTCACAATACCGTTATCCCGGTTATATGAGCTTCCATACATGGATGAGCATCTTTGCCTCATGATGTGCCAAGCTTTACTTAAATAAAGCCATCAAGATACTTAGTGGCATCCAAGCAAGCCCTTGGAATTGTGGCCGAAACATCGCCCTAGAGATTGACTCCTACGGGGTCGAAGTTCAAGAAGTCATCGTAGACGGCGTTTGGGCCAGACTAACTTTGGCGATCTTAGCCTCCCTTCGAAGTCGCTTTGCAAGAGTATCAAAGGTACAATCACTGGAATCGGAACTCTAGTCGAACCTGGCCGCGGAAGATGAGCATTGAATCTACACAATGCGACTTTATGTGAGGACATCTCATGGACGCTGCCGCGCTTTTCTCATTGCACTTTACTCTTCAGTCTGCACTGACTCATGTGACCAGTCCGAGAGACCTTAAGCGGGTCGTATAATACACTGCTATATTGTCGGCCTTTGGCCTTGCATTGCTCTTACGGTGCTACAATCTTCCACACTCTTCTTTTTCGGAAGTTACCGGCTTACACCTTGGAAGTAGATGCTAGGAAAATTGAAGTTAAGCTCCGGGAGTTGTTTACCTCTGGTATCTCCCACTCGATACAGTTAATGCAGCCTGATTACCCTGGTGTAAGTCAAGTCAAGTCAGTTACTACGGCTTTCGCGACACATCACAACACACGAGCGTGGAAGATTTCGGGAAAGAAGAAGTGCTGTTGTTGGGCACTGGTGTCTGGTATTATCACTGAATCGCACGGCGTATCCAACTGAGCATTCCCAGCTCTCTATCCTTGCATTCTAGAGAAATGTCTGCACCCATCTAAGAAGGGCGCCTCCACTGCCAGATGTCGTTGTGTGCGTTGTAGGCAGCGCCGAAGTCGGCGCCGTAGGTCTTGGCCTGGCAGTAGTAGTACTTGAGATCGAAGAAGAATTGGCGGTAGTACTCCTTGGCCTCGCGAGAGAGCTCAGGCTTGGACTTGGCGCACTCGACGGCCTGGGTGGCGAAGTCGCGAGGGTCCCAGCACATGCAGTCGCGCGTCTGCTCGCCGCCACGGCTGCGGCACTCGTTCTGAATCTGAGCCTGAAGGTCGCAGGCAGAGGCCTTGGGGGCGGCGATGGCTCCCTGCACGGCGGCAAGGACGATGGCGGAGGCGAAGAACTTCATGGTTGAGGTTGTCTGAAAGAACGTAATAGGTCGGGTTCTGAGAGGTTGATAAAGAGTGTAATGAGTTGGTAAGGAAGAAAAGAGAGTTGAGAGTTCTTGGAACTCGTGGGCAAGACCCAGATTTAAGTACCTCCGGGCCTTCTGTTGTGAAAACAGTTTGACGAAAACTTTCACGTTGAACGCTCTGCTTAACTGTCAGTAACAAACTCCGCAAGAACCCCATCATCAGGATGCATCACCAGCGGGGCCCCCGATTTCGAGCAATAAGAGTCGGTGTTCGCAAATTTTGCTTCTCCTCTGCCCCAGAAATCAGTAATGGGGATCGAATTTCGAGGGGATCCGCTCTTGATCCTCTGAAAGCGTATGGCTCGATGAGTTCAAGTTGTATGGAGCACAGCTGTGCAATGAAGGAAGCGGCGTTGTGTAATACTCATGCGTACGACCAACAGTTTCCTCTTAAGAGAGACAAAGGTCCGGTTGAAGATTCCGTCTCAGTCTTGTCAGACCGACGATGGCTCCATCGCAAATCCAACATATATTGAGGTCTGGTTGTTGACGACTGGTCCAGCCGTCACGATGGTAGGCGCAGCCTCGGTCGTTCTGCACGTTTTCCATATATATACATGTACGCAGTCTTGCAAAGAAAATAGCGAGTCTTAAGAATGACTACAACTTGAAGTCCTGGATCGTGGCTGGAAAACCTGGGAGGCGCTATAGCATAGTTGCTCCGAGCTTTCCCGGTAAATCTGCCCCGCTGAAGCGTCCTTTTAGCTCGAAGATTCCTACTCCGTAAACTCCAACGAATCCGGATAGCTTCACGTTAGTTCTGGAGCCTAGGCCCATAAAAAGAAGACTGTTTGTTTGTGGAAAATTATGCACGGGATCTACTCGTGGTCCGTCAGATCTTACATCAGGTCCGTAAAGGTTCATGTTGGTTTCGAGGATGAGATGATGTGGTTGTCGATCACTTGTTCATCGTGGAAGAAGTATTTGTGCAAAACCAAAGTCTGGTGTCAATGTCCAATAGCTGCTGTTCTCTAACGTATATGTGAAGACGGCCTCAAGCTTCGCCTGACTGGATCAACAGCTTCTCACTATGTCCTTTGTATTCATGCGGATTTAGAAAAACACGCTTCAAGTTTGTGATTGAGCATGCCTTTAAACCGACCTAGATTCGGTGCTCGGGATCGAAGCCCTTAAAGTTGACCATGATCTTAACCCCATATTTGCCATCTGTAAGATGCTGCGGTCGAGGGTCCGAGTGCTCAGCATTAAACGTCACGATTCCTGTCGCTACAAGGTCGTTGTCGAAGAACCTATCCCAATCCCACAGACTGTGAGCCTTGACCACGAGATTACTCGACGCTGGCACGAAGATGGGTGCGCTCGGGAAGCCGGGCAGCGTCTCGTTGGTCAATGGCTTTCCGCTCGTGTGTCTCCGCTGCTTGGCCTGCTCTTCAGTCTGGTTGAAGAGTGTAACATGGGCACGCGCGCCGGGCATAGCAGTCATTTGTCCATAAAAGTCAGAAGACTTTCCGGAACTCTGCACCGTGACTACGCCGCAGCGGCCTGTCGATTGACGCAAGCGATTGTTGTTGTCGATAAAAGCATGCAGCCCGCTTTTGAGTGTTTCAGCAGTGTTTGCTGCTGATCCAGGGTTCGCAGCAATACTTGAGGTCTACATCTTCGTGAGCAGAGTTTCTTCGAAGATGTAGGTTCCTCCTGTCTTACCCAATTCTTGATCTTCGTCTTGAGGTCGAGCCACGATGAGTTAATCTTGCGTCGCATGTCTTCAGGGATATGCTTGACGTTATTGACAAATTAGTAAACAATAAAATCTAGTGGGCCACCAAGAGATGACTTACCTTTCTTGACAAAATTATGCAATTCCTGTGCCTTTTCAAACTCATCATAGATGCCGCTTGCCTTGGTCATCCTGTTAGTCTTGGCTCATGTCGGAATGTACCGCAGCGTTTCGTAGGACTTACTGCAATCTTTGCTTCACCGTAATCGAAGATTTGGGCTTTCGGCTCATGAAAGTTCGGGATCATCGAGTACTTGGAAAGTATTGCGCTTCAGAAGTAGTTAATGATTTGCCAGGAGGAATATTAGCAGGTTTGCTTTGCATCGACTTACTGCGATTTATACCGGTGCTTGCAGGCGTCCTTCAAAAACTGCTCTCCAAATGCCTTGACCTCATTCAACTTGTTCTCAAGGTCATATGCGGAGCCGGGAGCTGGCTTCTCGAGGTGTGGCGGCTGAGCACCCTCGAAAGTCTTCCACGTCTCGATATCCAGGTGATCATTGAGGTCCATGATATTCTGGCTTGCTGCTGCGCTGAACTTCGCCCTCGTGCCGAGAGTATTCATCAAACCATGGATGCTGAGTAAAAGAGCTGGGTCAGATTGCAAAGATGTAATTTGTATGCTAGGCCGACGGAAAATATTTGCTTACTCGGCGCTCATCTTGGAGATGTTCTCGTTGTTCTTCGCCTTAAACTTGATGCAAGCAATCATTCTGCCACCAACTTGCCAGCCTATGATAGTGTTAGTGTTGTACAACTGACAGTAGAGAGTGAATCAAGCGCAAGTGAATGTTGTCGGCTTACCGCTGATCCAGCGATCTCCGAATCTTCTGGCGAAATCTGCACCATCGCGAACCGTCTTATTGAAGCTGACTGCCGGGTGGTTCTCTTCCCTCTGCTTAACTTCGTAAAAGGCCAGATAGGTAACAGTATTCTCAGATATCTGCAGCTATTAGTATTTACATGGCGCAAACGTGAGCAGGGACTTGACTGACCTTGGCCTGATCCAAATATTTACTCGCAACACTTCCACCCAGACCATACGAAGAGAGAGCAACAGAAGCATCTAGGTTCAGGTGCTTCAAATAGTCACTGTGTTTTAAGTCAGTTTTCTACCGTTCAAATGTTTCCGCGACTTTCTTACCGAGAGCTTTTAGTGAGATATGTACTGACTGTCGTCTTGGTCATACATTCGGCCTCGGTTGGTGGAGCACGCAAGTTAGGAATGGTATCCTTGAAGCTGACGGCATCTCGTTCTTGAGGCTCCCCAAGAAAGGTGTTATAGCTAGTCAGAGGTCAGCAGGGCAGTATGAATCGAAGTTTTGATGATTGGACTTACCCTTGTCCGAGGAACATGTTGTCGTGCCACAGAACCTGTTCAGATGCAAGCACAAGGCAGGGCACCGACCCCAGAGCCATGATAACTGGCAGCTTGTAATGCATCGTGTGCTGTCTTGAAGGAACGTTTCGATAATAATGATAAAGATTTCCCGATGGTGGGCAAGGATGGTCAGCCAAGTAAATGACCACTTTATGAGGAGGATGCTCGTCTACAAAATTGGTGATAATCATGGGAACGTTCGGCTATTTATGACTTTTCGGATTCGTCATGTGAACATACATACATATTATGTAGTCTACCCATCTGTAAAGTCGCAAAAACTGAGATGACATCCATGCAGGGCCCAAGTGCCCGACGAGTCGGTGCATGATAGACCTCAGATTGCTGCATCGTAGCCTATGGAAGTCGCGCGAACCAGTTACTAGATCCGCAATCTCCTAGTCGGCGGAGTACTGTTCTCTATTGCTGGGAATACTTGCTTGCGACGATGATGTATACGAGGCTATACAGAAGGATCGATGGATCCGGGCTTGGCTAGGCATTCTTAGCCCTGGCCGCGCAGCCATATTACGTGTATTTAATTGCTATCAACTCTTGATAGTCGAGCAAACTGTGAAAGTTCGCGCGTTCAGATTGATAATCTTCTCGAAATATTTCGCGACTTGGGAATGTCGATTGTCATCGAAACCTCCATTACATTGACGAGTCTGTCTGTGGTGGACTTGAATCAAGACATTCGATGGAATTCGGCAAAGAGAACACTTGGGAAGTCTATGCGGGCCATTCCCTGCAACTCGAATAGATTCATGTTCCACACTTCTTCACATGGGACGATCTATCTCTGCCTTGCGCTGCTGCTGGCAACCCTGGCGTGCTGCGGCCAGTGCTATGCGGTGCACGTGTGGACATTCAATGGAGACGGTCCACGACTCCACATTGTGGTCCACTTACTAACTCCCAAGAAGATCTCATCGGCGTAAATGACCTTGATGAGTCGCTCTTTGCTGTATGATGGGGCCTTGGACTTCATTTGTTTCTGACATGAGGCTGTGTAGTCGAGCCGGATGGCTTCGCTATGGTCATGTCTACAAGCCATCGATTTGGTCTTTCTCGAATCAGAGCAGGGGTTACTCATGTTGCCTTGGAAAAGCTCGCGAGTTTGCGCTTGATGTGGGTTATCGTGGCCGCGGGCAAGATCCGAAATCTTGACGGTGGGCAAGGCGCCTGCAGATCGACCAGACTGAGATGGCGCGTATCTTGGCGAACCTTCCGGGTTCACAGATGTTAGGCAAGACATGGGATGTTATGAATGAATATGCCTGGTAAACGTTGGCAAATGGCATGATGATGTATAGCCTCCGGATCATATCGACGCGACGGACCAACATGAACACAGCCCGTACCATTCGGGCATGTTCAAGTTACGACCAGACCTTTTCTGATGGCCTAAGGACCATCTAGCTTCACGTATGTGCTCTATATGGCGATGATTTAGCCCAGTTATCCCCATTTGCGAGTCATCACACCGTTGTCACTAGCACACGCGTCAGAAGATGTAAAGACCGGGCCGGCAACATGAACCAGACATGGACCTAGATCAGGCGAATGGCCTAGCACTTGAACGACAGGCTCCCTTACATTCCACTCAACTCATGGTGCATTACATGACATGTTCGGGGATATATTCCCTTTATTCATGGTCAAGGCAAGAATATAGCCGTAAGGGCGTTTTGCTACGCCAGAGTTCCGTCAGCACGTGTGCCCACCGTTTGAAGGACTCGAAAATACCAGCCTGGAGAAGTACAGCTTGAATCGTGGATTTCGGTCGAGTCGAGGTCTGACAACATTCAAGTTGGGTCTTTCGGGAGCAATCTGGACTGAAGGACTAAAATGTCACTTGATATGCATTCATTCAACTTGAGTGATACAAAGTCGTCATACCGCGCGGCTCATTTTTAGCGCGGCAGCCCGGCATCGGTAAAGTCGACTTGCTACATTAGGTTAGTCAAAGGGTGCTTCTCCAGAACTAGCTCCGTATTCTTCGAAGAAGCAATCATGGCTGGCCCAAGTTTGCGGGTCCGCAACTTACGCCGGAGCCATGGGCCGGCATGCCTTGAGACTTGATGAGACGCTTGCCGAATCTAGAATCTCCGGACCGGACCAAAGACTGAAAGGGGGCAATGTTGCCGGCTTGTCTGACTTGAACCCTGTGCGGTGTTGAAAGCTGTATGCCCGACGTCGACGCTTGGGGCAGGCTCTTCAAGATCCCACATTCGTTGACGCGTCATTGCACAACAATAGGGCATCGAGATGAGATACTATTCTCCTTCTGCAAGTACATGTATACGATTATGGGCGTTTATCACTAAGTTGAACGTTATCTCTATCGTTGCAAGGAATACGCTGCTTCGTTGGATCATGAACAGATAATATGTATGTGATGTACCGCTTTCTCGTGATCGACCATACGAGTGGTGGTATCTTGGCAACTCGATCAGAGATTCAAGTCGAATCCGCGCTGTTCTTCATCCGGAGTCCACTGGACGCGCTGATCATTTCAATGTTAGTTCTTCTCAAGTCTTGAGCATGTGAAGCCTTCCAAGGTAAGGCCTGATCGAGAGCTCATATAAAGGTCTAGGATTCAACAGTTCACGACCTGCAGTATCGTCCCCTTGTCTCGGGGACAAAGGGTCTAAACGGCCTGGAGAGTAGCCAGCGCTCCTCCTCAATCCCGTTGAACTTGGTGCACTAAGCCCAACGGTAGGTCCTGCTCTATGACACTGGAAAGAATGTATGATTGGTTTCTCCTAAGTTATGGTAACTATGTACAAGTTTACCCCTTGCCGTGTTTACTCGACGACAGGCCTGAGCTGACTCGTCCTTTGTTGCCTCTATAAACGTGGACTATATTAATTTCATCTTCATGTCAATCATGTCGTTGCGGTAACGTCAAGTAAGTTGTATCTGATGCTACCTCTGTGAGGCAATATGCCTTGACCACAGTATGGCACAAGATCCCTTCACGTTGCTGTCAAGTTATGCTACGCTTGACTCCATCGAGTCTTTCAGCTCGCTCCAGCTAGATGTTCACTCTCATCACTGGTGTTTGATTGAAGCGTCTCGTAACACCATGCTCAACGTTACACGTACATTAAAGTACAGTCTGTGGGGTGCAGGTAGCATTCGGGAGCGGCAATTAGTAAAAGATCAACGTCTACCCACAACAAAGGGAATAACTCGGTGCAGTTGGGGTCTCCGTTTCTCACTATAATGAAGTTTCGTGGCGACGTCGGTGAAGCGGAAAGTTTCGTGTCGAAACGCCAAGACTGAGTGCCAGTTACAGTCGCTTTCAGTGTTGTCACCTCAACCGAATCATCGTTCCGGTTTTGATCTATCGCATGTGCTTGAGTTGCTTCACGTTTGACCCATTGACACTGAAACGGCACAGAAGTTATCGTCTGGTCCCCGAAAGCCTTCACCAAAGCTTGGCTGGAGAATTGACCATCTACATGTAGCAAGCATCTCAGTTTCTTATACGCAGAGACTCATCTAGGTCTTTCCAGCTATACTTCACAAATACGCGTGTACTTTGTGGTTTCTCAGTTTCTCTCTTGTTCAAGCTGTAGAACAGTACTCGCGATGAAGTTGATCATGATAGCGAGAACTTGTGCTATGGCCAAATCCAACGGCTCACCTTTCCCCACCCATTTCGGCAAAGACTCCGCGTATCTCGGACGCTGTCCATTCAGACAACTCTGGAGTGTCGTCGCGAATTAGCAAACTCCGCGTGCTGTTAGACACATCGCTGCCTTTCACCCCGGATACCTGAGGGACTGACCGCTTCAGTTTCCCAGTTTCATGACACACGGTTCCGGCATTCTCGGGCTCTGGCCAGGTGGGATGAGTCTCCCAGCCTTTGTTTCCCATTTTACGTTGTCCCTTTGGAGGTCGAAACCATTTTGCACCATCATCCAGGACGAATTGCCAGCCATTCTCAAGGATACACCAGGCATTGTCCTGATCCCAGTCCTTGGCCTTTAGAGTAGGCGGCGCTTTGATGTTGGGGCACTTTTCCTTAAACCCTTCTGGTTCGGGTACATCCGCGTGAAACTCCCAACCATCATTGGCTCGCTCACGTCGTCCGGGAGGCGGAAGAAACCATGCGCCTTCTGTCTGAGGAGCGTATTGCCATCCACCTTCCAACATACAGGACTGCGATAATGCGTTTTCTCCAACAGCTTTTGATGGCAAGTCCAGGGGCTGCGCGAGGTTCAACTTGGACTTGAGGAGGAACGAGGTCGACCACATCTTTCCACTTGGATATCGTAGCGTGTGACCAAATGTTTTGTGAGTCTGGTAATTGTAGCGCTGGACCAAGCCAGGCGCGGGCATACGGATGCCTTGGAGGGTGTGGAACGGTTGCGCAGATTCTCCTTCCGCAAAGTCGAAGAACTCGTCAGTGATCTCCTCACGGTCGCCTGTTGCTGTATACCAAACAGGATCATCGTATTTGGTTCGAACAAAAGTACCGAACCTTGACTCGGGCAAGGCAGCGTAGCTAACATTGCCATAGAGACTGCTCTCCTTGAGGCGCTGAAGGAACTTACGGCCGGCCGGGCACCATCCGCACCCAGTCTTTTCTTCTTTATCAATGGCGTCCTCGAAGCACTGCTCGTCGAGAAGTGGAATCGTGACAATTGGCCCCGAGATTTCCACAATGTATGTCCAAGTGACACTTTGACAGACGTGTTCCTCAGGGCATGGTATCTCGCTTGACAGCTGTGTCTCTTGCCGTGTCTCAAGACCTTTTTCGCCGTTTTGACTCTCTCCCCATCTTTGTGTGCCGTGAACCGTAATGTACTGGCTGGCCTGCCAAGCAACAAGACCTCCAAGCGATGCCGCTGTTGCGGCCATGCCCTGCGTCGAGGATTCTCCAGTCTCCTGAGACTGATCCTGTATCCAACCGTTTCTGTCCGTGGCGCTGACTGCCGTTGACGTCGATATGACGATTTTCCGCGGCCCATTGAACTCATCTGTGTCTGGCTGAGGCCGGATGTCCACATCGATCCTAACGGCTGATGGATCAAATACAGCCCGAGCGAAAGAGCATCTGGCTTGTGGCGATGTAGTATCCAGGCTCTTCAGTGCCGAGTAGCCCTTGTTTCGCTGCGCTTCGACAAAGTGCGGAAAGTGGACCTCCATGAAAGGGAAGGCTTTGTATAACGAGGCGATGCTCCTCTTCTTCTCCTCAATCACTGCCGCCGCTTCTGGATCATTTAGGACCTTCTGCTTGAGGAGTTGAATTGTCAGGTCTTCATCGGTATAGTCCTGTAGAGTTGCACTACCAAATTGGCTCAGGGCGGACAGAAGGGGCAGTAACACTGAACTCCTCATCATGGCCATCCGTTGAAGCGTGTATGCTGTATGCAGGGACGCTGTTGCCGCGCATTGTGTTGCGATAGGCGAGAAGATAGGAGTCTATACGACCAACCATTATTGTAGTTTTTCTACGACAGTAAACTAGGTTCAATATTTCTTTCCCACAGCATTCAAGGGCTTCAATACCCGTAGTCGAAACTTTGCTGAACATCGCAGCATTCGGATTTTGTGAAGGAATGGGAGGAATTCGTGTAGGTATCTTGTTGGTCCTGACACCCAAGATAGGACGAGAGTTGCTTGCAGTTGAGGGTCGCATTCGGCCAACCCGCTTCAAAACTTCAGTGTTCCTCGTGACTGAAGAACGATGACAGTTCGGAGTATAGAGCAAAGTCTATCGCGGATCTCACTCTATTCGATATGAAGAACACGTAAGTATGCATGAGCAGGCAACATTGTCGTTCTCCGAGCTACGCCCGATAACACTGTTCAATGTTGCATCAAAATGGAGCGGATATTTGCTGTGCAGTCAAACTGTGGAGGCTAACCTTTTTGCACCACGATTAATGACGCGACGAGAATAGGTAAATGTGCTGTGGGCGCTTTTGCAATTGGATCCCTGGATATCTTGCGGGTCCATATATGGGAGTATAAACTCCAACAGCTTCCTCCTTGGACGCTATCATGGGCTACTACGTCAACGTCTCACGAATGCAACGTCAAACGTGCTGAGGTCTGGGAAAGGCGGCGCTATGTGAAAGTTTGAAGGAGCCTCAATCCTTCAAGATCTGGACAAACTACCCGTGCCACAGAGCATCAAGATAAGCAGGCATGACGTGTCAGCTGCCTGTCAAGAAGTGCTGCAGTGGGCGAGCAGGCTCAATGGTATCTGAGTCTAGAGGATCACTTGGAGTACAAACATTCTTACATGTGGTACTCTTAGCTTCGCGAAAGTAGCAGAGCGAATGAGCCGTCGTCTGCTGCATCGACATAAACTGACAAAGGAAGCAATGACTCGAAATGGTTCGTAACTGGCACCAGGTGAGATGTTAAGTTGCGTAAATGTAAATGAATGCAATATACAAATAGTTACGGCCTGAATGAGCGTTGCGCTCTGGAATAATATCTATATCTGAACCGTATCTTGAAGATCCGAAAGCAAACCCAAGTTTTGTCTAATCCTTTCGCCAAACGAACATTGAAACCGCTGAAAACACGTAAGGAACTATGCGAACAAAATTCCAGCACCAGCAAGGGTTGCGGCAAACACTGCAGTAACTGTCTTCACAGTAAAAGTCTGACTGCCAGCACTCATCTGCGCATCGATAATCGGGATCGACGATGGACTCGCGACGCTTCCAGTCTGCGCGGCAAAGCCTCCGGCTGGGACCAGAGTCGTCGGGACAGCAAGGCCTCCTGTTTCTTGGGCAGCACCGAGTCGGTTAGAGCCAAAGATGGAGTCAAAGGGGCCCCTGCTGCGCTCAATGTCAATCTCTCGCTGCAAGTCTTGGATCCTGCGCCTGCCGTCCTCAATGTCCCTCTGTCTGTCGCCGCCCAGGAAGTCGTCAAAGGGCCCGCGGTTGAGCTCCCTCTCTCTCTGTCGGTCCAGCTCGAAGCGCATCTCGTCCTCGAGGCGTTGCAGACGCGTACTCCTGCCGCCGGGGATGTAGCCGGGGCCGCCGCCGAAGACCGGCGGAGGAATGAATCCCGGGGGACCCAAGACGGGCGGAGGAGGAGCAATGAAGCCGGGGCCGGGGACGATGCCAGGTCCTGGAACTACACCGGCGCCGGGAATGATAGCAGGCGGGATAAAGTCAAGGAAACCATTTGTTTGCGTGCTGCCGTCGTTTCCGTTTTCTTGAGCGGTGGTGAAGCCGGCCAGCGCGGCGGAGACGGCCAGAATGTGTCCAAAGGCCTTCATGATGGATAATGCAGTAGTATTGGAGTGTCTTGATATGAACTTGAATCAATGGGTATAATGGCAAATCCCGACTTCAATCGGTTCAGGCTGAATCAGGCAGTTTCGTGGTAGCGAACGTTGTTTATCAGTTGGAGGAGCGAATGTCTCTCTGATGACTGCTGTCGAATCTGTTGATCTGTTTGTAGAACCTGATTCAACAGGAAACCCCTAGATATTTATATACCCGACTCGATCAAATGTTTCTATCCATGACCTCCCTATCTTAGCCAAGGGCTCATTCTCCAGCCTCTGTCTCAAGCTCCATGGTTCTTGCGGCTGCCCGTTTCAGTCACACGCGACTGCCGAGGCCAGAGCCAAGCCCTTTTCGCCTACTACGCGAGTAGAGAGCGGACTGCTCTAGTACAGACGACTGTTTTGAGTTTTCTAGCTGAGCTCTCGCGCGCAGGAGCGCCCTTTGACAATGATTGACATTACTAGTGTCGGCTGCGAGAACAGTTGCGGCTAACAACGTCGCAGCTTTACCTGGGCGACCTGCTGTTCCTGGACAATGTAAATGAAAAAGGGAAATTGACCCACGGGGCTGCTACTTCCTTGTCATGTCGCCCGAATCCGGCATGGCTGCGGTTTTGCAAGGCCCGAGAGCGAGCATACGCGATTCGAGGCTTCGTCTGTTCTCGTCTCGTGCTAAGCCACGTTTAGCAGCTCGGACATGAAGGAACCCAGAGCAACAAGGGCGTGTTTCCTCGGCGAAGAGGGAATCACCAAGTCGTATGTGGAAGGTTGTTTCAGGTTTTGTGACTTGATAGTAGGTCTTTGTTTGACATTCGGGACTGGAGCCAGCTATCAGATTGTACCATAAGGATGTTGGCTTCAATTGAGAAGCTGACGTTCAAAACTACGCCCATCTCGACTTGTAGACTCAATGAAGCCAGCTTGTCTCGCACTCAGGCTCGGAAATAGCTTTACGGTTGAAATGTTTACTACTGAACGGAATGCGTACCTGGCCTCGAGTTGAAAATAACAACGAGAACTCCTGGCCATCTCGTCATCATACGATGAAGCGTCCTTGCAGATCAGGGTCCTGGATTACCGAGAACCCCAGCGGGGATTCTAGAACGTTTCCACCCTTTCTTAGCGCGCGGTGACCTGGTCTGGCGCCACTGTTGTCCGTTGCGGCGCGCGCCGGTGCGCCCTGATGTAACCGAAACATACCACAGTAAGTTACATTCAACTGCTTGCAACTGCGGCAGAGCCCGAGGGTTGCCCGAAAAGAGAAACGTCGACCGGTCGCCTTCTTGGAGGTTGGTCCCTGGACTGCGACCTGAGTCAACTTGACCCTGATAATTAAATCAGTAACAGGGCACAATTGCAGAGGGCCGCGATCGAGTAAGGCAAGTATGGGTTTCTTGAGTGTTCTGGAGGTTCAATAGCACGATGTTATCCTGCAGTTCACTTGCATCTCCTTCAATCGCATCAGCATACATGTAGCATGCTAGAGTCTGAGCTATCTCATGTTACATGTAATCTCAATTAACAATGAAGATACTTGAATTCGCTTCACTCTTAGTGGGATACAATTTGTCGAAGATGCGCGAAGTCAATCAGTAACTTAGGTCTTAAACGCTGCAAGAACATGCAGTTTATCTATGGTCTTGAAAGCGTCTGCCATAGCTCGTGTCTATTCGCAGCTCTTCGCATCATGCCAAAAGCTGCCCGCTTCCAAAAAATCCGACCATTGGAAACGACCCGATCGGCAAATGCATCACTTTTCAGCTCTTAAACGGACATAGAAACCTGGCGACCGATTGACCTTCCCAAAAATGCGGTTCGGAGTCCCCGCCTGCGGCCGACGTTGGGAAACACAGACGAGAAATTGGTTTCAATTTTGCTTTGCTTCTTAGTACACTCAATCACGAGCACGGACATCATGGGCCACCAATTCTTCGGTCCTTCCTACCCGAGAGAGGGAAGAAGAAATACAAGGTGCTCTGACTGAGTCATACGGGCCCGAGAGCCGCATCTCAGTGCTCAATCGAAAGGCCCAGCGACTCAAGAAATTACTTCAGTATGTCCTGCAAACTTTCGGCTCGATTTTCCTCGCAGCTCGAGGTTGACTAGACAGCAAATAGCAGCGACGAGTTGACGCCCTTGAAATTGGCAACGTTAGGCTTTTTTCCTCTCGTACTTTGCAATCGACTCACGACGACTGGCATCTGCAGAGAAGTTTTCGAAAGAGTACGATTCGAGTCAAGAGTTCTTTCCTTTTAACTCCTTTCAACCGTACTGTAGGGTTGATTGAGCGCAAAAGCCGATAAGGCACAGCAGCCTATGCCAACATCAACATGAACGTGCCCACGGCGCCGTCTTGCAGAATCAAAGGCAATACATAACAACATTGAACACAAACATTTCACGCCAAGTTGGCATCGGCGTTCATTTGACAACTCAGCCCGCTTGTATCACAAGCAGCGGCGAACCACTTGATATTCTTTCTTGCCGCGGCACATGTGACCTCATGCTGCACATTTCTGCCAGTAGTTGCAGCTGCCACCTTGATGCACGACAGCTTAGAAAGGCAAGTTTCGAGTTCGGATTCCACGTCAATCTTGGCTATGATGCAATGCGGGATGCCCCGAGTACTCAAGGTGGCGTGAACACTGCGGTCACGCGTGGGATCAACTCTTGCGGGAGATCGATTATTTGGAAACAATGGAATTATGCCGTTGAGGGGTTCAATCAAGATCAAATAGGGTGATTTCATGGCCGACTTTCCTGCCTGATGTGCCTGGGCCGTCGATGGTAGTCCGGATCTCTTATTCGATGTAAGTCCTTTCGAGAGTATCCGAGACATCTTGGCCCAAATCGCATCTCGCCACTCGATTACAGACCGTGACACGGGATATTTCGTCGAATTCACATGCAGTCTTCATCAGGTCAACTCCAACGTTCAGCGCAGTCAAATGACTCGATCGCGGCTTATAGGGCTGAGTCCCAGCGGGCCGCTCTCTGAACCAGCTTTAGAGTGGAGTTTTGGTGCTGATCAAGACCTTACGAAGAGGCATGAAATGCATTGCATGAGGAATCAGCGCCGCAAAGACTATGCGGGATCACCACAGATTCTCGGAATGCTAAGGGTCTTTCCGCGGATCATCCCGTGCCGTTGAAGTGATGTTACTCGGAAACGCCTGAAATGTCTTGATCGGAACCCGTGATGATCATCTAAGATCTTAGAGACGCATACTGGTCCAACGAGGATATAAGACTCGTCGTTTTCCAGAGGAAACAGTCTGCAATCACTCATTCCAATTAACCAGATCGTTTGTGTATTCTTTCATCTCGCTCGCTATCGTTCTCAACCGCTCGTTCGTGTCGTTTTCGCCAAGATGATCTCAGCATCTCTCGTTACTATTGTTGCAGCGTTGGCCGCAGCCAGCCCTGCGCTTGGTTCGACAGTCGACCGACGTGGACTCCTGACTGGCGACTACGCTTCCAAGGCCCATTCTAGGCTTGTCGACTGCCTCGATCGCAAGCCTCAAATCGTAAGTAGACTGTCACGAGACTCGAGTCGCTCGAATGGGGCTCATGAGATACTGACGAGAGTTAATAGTATAAGCCAAACGGTGCCTGGTCGGACTGGTCCGTCGCTATTGCATACAAGTACCCGGTAAGCGCTGCTGCCTCCAGTCCACATCTCGAGATCACCTTCGAGGAGGACGTTGCTGATTAGGAAACAGACTGAGGAACTGGCCAACGCTGCAACCGTGGCATGCCGTCGCGGCCGGACGCTCCCCAACCCGCCGCCGAAGCCCACCCCTACTCCGGTTGTCGAGGTGCCCAGGTCCGGCTTCACTCGATACAATGGCACCAACAACGAGGATTACCAGCGGTGCGAGGCGCAGCTCAACGGTGACCCCTGCCTCGCCGAGATGATGACCTGGAGAAAGTCAATGAAGAACATGAAGAAGTTCTGCAACAGCAAGACGGCCAAGGACGAGCACCTCCGCCTCTACCGGGAGAACTGGCCCTGGGACACGTTCCCCGAGAGCTCCGAGTTCCCACACGGCGCTCGCTGCCCCAAGTATCTGCCCGATATCCCCGGAGGCGCCCTGGAGCTGCGTCGTGAGCAGTGGACTCCTGTTTGCGACTGCATTCTGGGCAAGTCGCAGTAATCGCGTTGTCGGCATTTCGAAGGGTATCTCGCTGTTATGTAGTATTCTGGCTTGATATCCGCGTGATAATAGGACAAACTCGATTTCGTTTGGCCAGGGGGCTCGAATTGGGATGGAACTTGGGTAATTCATGTTGACATCAATTTAAATATAGAGCTTAGAGAACCATAAATCAGGCAAAAGGAACGGAACTGCTTTTCTCATTGCGCACACGGGATCGTTTCGCCATCGGTCCGTCTTCTTGTATAATATGTGGTAGTCGTGGTTTTGTTCCCGCCTCGATCGCTAATTGTGATGATGATACACAAAGATGCCGCACCGCTATCCCCATAGCCCGTCTCGTACGCAGAATGACAGGACAGTAACCTTTCTGAAGGGAGTGCGTCCAGTAAGGTACACAACAAAGACTTGGACCTGAATTAGTACATCTCTTCGTTCTGTGTTGTGTACACAATTGTGTTTTGTTCGTAATCGGCTGGGTACTAGAACAAAGAAAAGTCAGCTACAGCACTGCATTTTCCGTGCATGCAGCAGAACCCCAATACAAGCTCTATATCTCGAGTTTTCTCCATATTGTCGTCTTCTTCGAATTTTATACCCTTTTACGAAGCTCCGATTGCTATGGCGGACATTGATTTGGTGTTGTTGCGAACACAGTGACTCTCGACCAAATTGAATCGCTGCACATGGGCCCCGTGCCTTGAAACGTCTGGTGGATTGCGCCTTTTTGATCTAGTCACGCCTCGCACCATCACGATTTTGTCTGCATTTTCATGTCCTTTAGAATGGTTGCGTGGTCGTTGATGAACTCATTGACGGGGAGCAAGTATGTTGTAAGGATGAAGGAAGGCAGGTTCGGCGGTACAACTTGGCCTTGGGAGGCTGTGAATCGAAAGGGGCCTGACCGGCCTGCTCGATAGGTCCAAGACGTCTCAACAAGTTTGCATGCAAGACGACGGCTTTGAGAATCGAAACACTTTTCCATCTTTGTATTCTCTGAATACATATTAAAGAGTAACCTGAAGAATGCATCTTCAGAAGCCTGCAAGAGACTGGAGTGAATAAGGCTGGACCGAGACTGCAGCGTGCTGCCATTATTGAACTTGTATTCACTTTGCAATAACCTCTGAAGACGGCAAGGCCCTAGATATGCTCTGCAAGTTACTTTCAACTTTCCACGCGTACAGGACAGAGCTGGGTGATTTTCATGTTCTAGGTATTTGGTACTCTGGGGGAAAAACGCGTTCTCTGAACAGGGTACTCGTCTCGCATCTTCCTCCTTTATAAACCAGCAACGCACACTTTCTACCCGCTTTGCAAAGCCCAAACCACAACCATCCATCGAGTTTACATACCCTTTCTCGTGTCCTTTCTTCTTCTGTCTTGGCAGCAAAAAGTCTCTCTCGTCATGTCGAAGCGATCCGTGTCCGAGTTCTCTGGACGCTCGCCTGCCAAGGGCAAAAAGGCCCGGCGACTCGATGGCGAAGCGAGTTTCCTCGTCGACGACGACGAGTACGTCCCGTCCTCGAGCAGTTCTGAGAGCCAGGAAAGCAACCATGACCTCCTAAACGCCAATTTCGACGTTCTCGAGGAGTCTGACGGAGATCAGCCTCGAGTTGATGCGTCGCCCAGGTCGGACAGAAATGCAGATGCGTCGTCCAACACTCGAGGAGATCATGTGTCTTCCAGCCCTCGAGATGCTTCGTCTTCCGAAACTCGAGAACAAACCACCATTGCACGACTAGGAGACCTCATGCTAGTCGTCGGTCCGAAAAACGTGCGAATGCTCGTGAGCTCCCTCACGATGCGAGAAGCATCGCCCGTCCTAAACGACAAAATCACGGCCAAGCCGAGAATCAAGGTCGTTGCTGGCCTGGGAGGACCTCCGCTGCTGCATCTCGGAGACGACGACCCGACGGCGATTCAGCTCCTCTGCAACATCTTGCACTGCAACCCGATTGTCGCTGATGTCCCCAAGCCGAGTGATATCCTGGCTTTGGCAAAGGTGGCCGAAAAGTACGACTTGGCCGACCGCATCGTCTTTACGGCTGAGACTTGGCTTGAGCGCCTCCGCAGCGTTGATGATGTTGCGGATCTTTGGAGCTTGCTCCTCGCTGCTCACATCCTGAAGCTTCGTTCGGGGTTTGAGGCGGCCAGCCAGCTTCTCATACTCAAGCACGCTGGGTCCTTCCGCAGCTTTACTGTGGCGAACAAAGGCGACTTGACCATCTGGCGACTTGCTTGTAAGTACATGTATCCTTCCCCTACTTTCCTTTCAAAGGTCTGGTACAATGCTGACTTGGTAAAGCTGCTTTGGAGGAAGCCCGAGGACAAGTCCGCGCTTTATTCGGGCACCAAGTTCTTGGCAAGATCGAAGCTGCCATCACCAACATTGCTTACTGCTCCTGCGGACTCCGAGACCGACTCCTTCGCCGCTACGTCGTCGGAACCCAGGGCGTGGCGTCCTCTTGGAAGATACACCGGGACAGCATCGCGTCAGTGTATCAGAAGCTCCGGGGGCTCGATACCCCGGCTTTACCGTGCAAGTCGCGCGACTCGGGGAAAGTGGTCATCCACGAGCACAGTCCACTCCAGAAACTTCTCGTTCAGCAGTTGGAAACTCTTCTGGGAAATCTCAATGGGATGTGTCTAGATTGCTTCGAGAAGGAGGACAAGGTTTCCATCGGGCTGTGCCGACATCGTGCGACGGGGGGAATGCCTTTCGACAAAGATCACCCATGGGCTGACATGGCAGTAGAATAGTTGTACATGGAACTTGGGATCACATTGTAGGCTGGCTGGCTGGTTTGATCTCATATACAGAAACTAGCAGCGGGAAACGGACTGGAGTTATGGATGGGCGTCGAAGAGATGCCAGACGAGAGCTGACTGCAGAGGCGTGACATTGGCAGAATTGTTGCATCAGATCAGAGTAGAAACAAGAACTATAGCAATGATGGACGAAGAAATCAGAGAATCTCAGCAATAATTCAAGCCCAGTGTCCTGCCTACCAGTGCCTATCCGTCGCCCACCAAATACTGGGCTAGTGCTTGTTCTTGCTTTCGACAGCCAAGTGCCCTGACCACCTGAACACTGAACAGAGAGTCCGTCGACCAGAGCACAGTGTTTACCGCAAACGCAGATACCCCAGTACACATTTTCCCCTTCTGGATGATTCTGGTGCCTGGCCTTCTCATCTCTCCCCCTCGAGCAACGCTGCTTAGCCCTTTGATACACAACAAGCCTCGAGAACTCGTTCTTTTCCAGTTCTCAACCCTTCTTCTGGCAACCAGACCTCCTTTCTACAGACTGTTTTCACTCAAGTCCCTCTTCACTACTGCTCTCTTCGTGATTCCAATCTACATTCTGAGATCCTTGCCTTCTCTCGTGGCATCTGCGGCGCGATTTGGACCAGTTCCTGCTTCGCACGCGTTCCTTCCAAGCAACATCTTTTGTAGCAGCTCTCTTCAACGCGATAGTGAGCTTTCCCCCATTCCCATCGATCAACTTTCACTCAGGCACAACGTGCTTCAACTAACACGTCTCGTGTGTCAAGGAAACTGCCAGAATGACCATGGACGATTCGGCGGACGATATGGAGTACTCTGCTTCGGTCTCCACAAGCTCTCAAGACAGCGTGAGAAACGACTATGGAATTGATAGCGACGATGGTTTTCACGGTGGAAGAATCGACATTTGCCCTGACGGAAATCTTACTGTCCTCGTCGGTAAACATCTGAGACCAATACGCGTCGATCTGGATGTACTACGAGCTTCCTCCTCCGTGTTTGAGGATATGACACGCAACATGTCCCCGACGCGCCCTTCAATTCTTGTTCTTCGAGAGGATTGCCCTTTAGCAATTCAGTTGTTGCTTCGACTAATCCACAATCGGTTGCCGGATGATGGAATGCCTAATCCTACCGCCCTTCTCCTCATGATGGAGGCAGCGTCAAAATACGCAATGAAGGCGGAAGTTTTCAACGCAGGAAAGGCTTGGGCGAGGCATTTCGTCAACCAAGTTCCTCGTTTCTGCTATTTGAGGCAGTTTGGCCTCGTGTGGAACCTCCTGAGCACCACTCGGATGTTGAGACTCAAGGAGGCTTTTGCCAGCGTCAGCAAGGACCTGATGCTCCAGTATCCCGGTTCCTTCCTGGAACTGCCAACCGACGACGACAAGAACGACGATGTCGAGTGTTGGAAACTTGCCTGTAAGTGCTTGGACAGAGACAAGAAACCCCTTTGGAGAATTCGGTCCTGACTGCGTCATTGTAGCTTTTTTGCAAGATGGCCGATCCGAAATGAAGCGCTGCTTCCTAGACTCGATAATCAACCGACCTCTTCTGCATTCCGAGCAGGAACCGCCGTGTGGGTGCTACCCGTGGAGCCGGCGGTTCACGGAGTGGCTCAAAGACGGTGCGCAAGACTGGATGCTGTCGGAGCCGGGCAGCATCATGGGTGTCTTGAAAGACATCAAGGTCCATGCCCAAGTTAGCCCTGAGCCCATTTGGTGCCTCCGGCAGGACCACGGCACCATGAATTTCGCCGAGATTGTGGACGAGCGGAATGACGAGATCCTGGAGGTCATTGTCGGCCTTTGCCTTGACTGCTTCGAGCAAGGACAGACCTCGCTTGCGCGATGTACTCATCGCCCGGATGCAGAGGTTCTCTCCTTGGAAGGATGCAGAATGTCCCTATTTTGACGTAAGTTGAGCAGCATTCGCAAGCATGATGGGCAAAGGCAGACGAACCGTTACGAAAGGTGTAAGACTAGCCGACATTGACGAGGGTCGGGAATATGGGTATGTGTATTATACGAGTAAGATATTCATGTACTGTATAAAAGGGAAAATCGCGTTTCTAGCGACTTAATGAAGCAGTCCTAAGATTACTTTGGTAGGACGGGACACTTTTGATGCGAAACTTCTAGCCACGAGAGTCACCTTGACTTCAGAATCACAGGCTTTTGAGGAATAAAAGGTAATTGAATTACTGGAAATAGCGCCATGCTACTACTTTCGTCTACAGTGCTTAGGACATTGCCTGCACAGTCACGCCATCAAATGTCTTCTTCAACTATACGCGTCCTCGAAGGGTCGGGTACGGTATGAGAACATTGAAGTTGTACAGGGCATAACGATATACCAAGGGATATGTCAGTACTCGCTCCGAATCTACAAGATAACCAGCTACTTGCTGCCTCAAAGACTGGCAGTATACTTGACGGCTAACCCTCAAGCTGCCGCGAGGTGAACAGCCTTCCGTACGAGCTCTAGGTCCACTCGAGCTCTGTCACCAGGGAGACAGTGAATTCAGGCAGCAGCAGCATCTTCTTCAATATTCTCGTCACTTTGAGTGCTTCAATATGAATACAATCTTTGCGTGCTTCAATGGACTCTATTCAAGTGATTGTATGGCCAGGGAGGCATCGAGCTGCACCGACACGCGCGCGTCGAGGCCTACCAGACATCAACAATCTTCTACACGCACTGACTAGGCAACAGGAAGCCGTCCCAGTGAATTCAGGAAATCACTTCTGGGCTTGAATAGCTTGTTCACCCGTCAGTCACACGTGGGAAACTGCGGTATCGGTCATGAAGCGCCGGCCTGGGGGCCCAGTCCTAGGACTGAACAGCACGAACACCCCAGGCCCCCGGTCAGTCTCCTTCCCAAGTTACTTTGGGCAGAGATGAACAGGCTGCTCGTCTTGCCCTTTGATACATGTAGATCTGCCAAACGTGTCCGTTCATATTCACTGCACACTTCATGGCTCGACTACTTCAAGTTACCTACCTGCCTACCCTTCCCCCCTGAGCGTGTGCATTGTTGCCGGTCTCGGCACGGGTTCGCGTGCCCTTGGTTGTTTTATTTATTTGCACACTACGCGAACCTGTTCCTGTTCCTGAAAAAAAAACTTCCTTCACCTTCACCTTCTTCATCTTCTTCTTCACTGCCAGGTGCGGAGATCCTTTTTTGCTCTTGATACACCTCCCTCAACCCTTTTTGCTCTGTGCTAGCAGCTGGCAACTGGCATAGCTTTGCAGCTTCACAAAAACAGCTGGCAGCTGGCAGCTTTCAGCCCTCAACTTGCATTCACTGACTTAAATACAAGTCCTTGGCACCTTTTGCACACCACTTCTTCTTCTTCTTCTTCTTCTTCTCCTCTTTGCTCTTTGCAAAATTCTACTGAATCTTCGTCAACGCATCGCCAACTGGGTTTCCCCATCAGACACACTCTTCCCCCCTTTGCTATACCCTTTGCCCCCCGTTCTACATCTCAGGAACGCCTGAGCAAGCTCATTGCAACAACACCATGGCTGATGGTAACGGAAACGCCAACGCCAACGGCAATATCAAGCCCGAGCCTGGAGCCGCTCCGGCTCCTGGTCCTCCTCCTGGTCCTCCCCCGAACACTGGACCGCGCCAGCATCCCAGGCTGAACAGCAATTCGGCCATCATGAACGCCATGCGTATCTCTCGAGAGGTTGCCGTCTACGCCAAGTTCTGCAACCTTCTCCACGGCAATGTGCCGCCGGGCAACGTTCCCCTGGGCACTCCGGAGCAGGTCTACGCCATGGCGCGCCTCGGCGAGGAGCTCGGAGTCCACTTGGCCGTCGGCCCGTTCCGAGCCACGATCAAGCGCGAGCTCGCCAAGATGAGTGCTGGCTCCGGACTCGAGGACCAGGTTCTCGTGGACTGCTGGCACGGACTCCTGACTGCCCATACGATGAAGTTTGATGACGAGTTTTCTCGCATCAGCCGATTCTTGCTTCATCATTGGAAGCATCGCTTCAACGGCTTGATGAAGTCTTCCCAGATTCGACACAATCCTACTCCGGTTGATGAAGTTACCAGCCTGATTTGTAAGTTGCACAACCTCAGACCCCCCTTAGCTCCAGACTCAATCATGAAGAGACAAAGGAACTGACCAGTGTGTCTTTCTGGAAGTGGCTCTCGAAGAGGGACGTACCGAGCTTTACAAGGCCTTCAACTGCGCCATCTACCAGGAGATGCGCGTGGCCTTTGAACGTCGCGTTCGAGGCCAGGATGTCCATCAGCAAGAGCTCCCGGAGAATCGTGATGAGCAGTACGACCTCTGGGCCTGGTTCGCCGACATTGCAGACAATATGAAGACGTGCTTCCGCGTCGTGTCGTCGATTGAGGGATCCTTCGATGTCATCCACGACCACATCCGCAACGACCGCTACCCCGACGAGCAGGCGGAATTGCAGCGCGGTGAGCCCATGCTTCCCCCCGTCCGCGTCTCGCAGCACCTCGAGCGACGCCTCGCCCTCGCCGACACGCTCTCCCTCGGCCTCTGCCGCCCTTGCTTCGACAAGGACAAGGTCTCGGCGGGCCCGTGTGAGCACCGCCAGGAGCATTGGGAGCGTACCATCGCCGGCGCGCTGGTTTGCCCTCACGACTCGGAGTACGCTTGGGGCAAGCTGCTCCCCTATGAATAATCTCGGGGGGACTCAGCTCTCACCATGGCGTGAGCCTCGTGGTCCTGGTTCTGTCTAGTCCTTCTGGGGGACTTTGTGTTCACCAGACGTTTTGTGGTGCCCGGATGGTGCTGGGAGAAAATCGATGGTTAGTGGATTTGTTTTGCTCTTTGTTTTTGTGTTTTCAGGAACGGGGACATGATCCCATCAGGACTTCGGGGTTTTGGAGGGAGCACGCGACACTCTTATTGCTTTGCAAGAGCGGACGGACATTGGTATGGTGGAAGAAAACATGAAGCTGTGGTTTGGTTTCTTGGCTGAAGCCTACTGATCAGGTGGCGCGGTGCGGTTCCCGGATTATTCTTGTTTCTTTGAGAATTCAGGTGGTTTGTTGTTACCTCGGGGCAGTAGATATCGGATCTATAGAGGTCTCGATGGCACTGGGGATTTGCGGTGCTTAATTGATAGTTGCGGGAGTTGAGGCCTGCTTCGACTTCATGGCCCGCCCACCTAATTCAACAAAATTGATTTCGTAAGGCTTTTTTCTCTCGTGTGGTGAAAGTGATTGAGTTTGTAGGTGAACGAGTCGAATCAATGTCGTTCTGGAAATTGGATGCTATTCTAGTATGGCTCTGTAGGAGTTGGAAGACATGGACGGTGATGGTGTACAGACTCAACTTTGAGAGGGTTTGGATTATGAACTGCCTGCACGGAGTCGTGAAGAAAGAAAGAGCCAAGGATGGCAATTCTGCTCTGAAATCATCAATTAGTAGACTATTGACATTTTTGCTGGATTCGGGAATAGGTTGCTTCACCTGTGTATACACTTGCAGTATCCATGTACGAAGTAACTTAAGCTTGCGCGCGCAAAGTGGCAGTTGAGACTTCCGGTCCTCTATTGGCTTTGAAACCCCACCAGGAATTAGTAGCACCAGCTGCTGCCACTATCCACTAACAAGTCCCTGCGTCACCCGCCAAATTAGTCTCAATCTGTCGGGTATCCTCACTCACCAATTCCCCCAGCGCATCTCAATGAAACCCACCCATCAGAATGAGAACCCGACGGTCAAATCAGGTCAAGAGCTACAAGGTTGAAAAATACGACTTCGAAAGCAGCGGCGGCGAGGCTGAGCCGGAACCGCCACAGCGCAGGAAGAGAGCGAAGGCTGCTGAAAAGGACGACGAAGATTTTGACGGCGCCGCTGTGCAAGAAGATCAAGAAGACGACGACGAAGATGAGGGTGACAATGACAATGATGGAGCCGATCATGATGGTGATGATGCCGCTGCTGTAGGAGACAACTCGGTCCAGCCTGAGGATGGAGAATCCTCCATCGTCGAGACGAGAAAAAGGCCAGCAGCCGCCAAAAAAGATGCAACGCCAGCGGATAGATCTAGAATCTCATATCGCAGGCGGCGACGGCCGACAAAGGTAGGCGGAGATGGACCGTCCATCGACTATCTCACGCCCGATCCAGT
Source organism: Hirsutella thompsonii MTCC6686 (assembly GCA_000472125.2). Taxonomy (NCBI): domain Eukaryota; kingdom Fungi; phylum Ascomycota; class Sordariomycetes; order Hypocreales; family Ophiocordycipitaceae; genus Hirsutella; species Hirsutella thompsonii. The sequence goes on from APKU01000136.1 coordinate 56,798, forward strand.
CCCGACCGACAGTCACGCCGTCAAGAGCTACGTCGGTCCGTACGAGAGGGCCGTACGAGGGCAATCGCTCATCAAGGTCTGGTATGGCCCGCGAGCCGAACAAGTGCACCTGATGCAGCGTCTGCTCGACCGATGGATCACCTGGACCGTCCTGCCGCCGAAAGTGATGCCGCGCGACGAACTCTCCCTCCAGGGGCTGTGGGTGCCCGGCGTGGTCGAGAGGTTTGCGGCGCTGGCGGATGCGTGGCACGCTCAGCTCGACGCCGGTTCAGGAGTGGCCTCGTCGAGGATTCTTGACGAGGAGGAGGCCAAGGTCTACAAGCCTCTGCATCGTCCCTTGCCCGTCCTCATGGGGCCGTATCCAGACCAAAAGGATTACGTTTTCCACCCTGGAGACTCACATTGCCTATCTACCTCTGGAATACCCTACGACGAGGACAATGACCCAGACAAGGCTCCCGGAGGCTGGATGTTCGACACGGGCGGCATCGTGCTCGGCATGGATTGGGCGACGCGCAGAGACGGCGAAGAAGACGAGCAGCTCCTCGCCCTGGCCGTCATCCCGCACGCCGACCACCAGACGTACGACTACGAGACGGAACATCGGAAACCCGACTTTGAGAAGCACGGCACGGTGCAGATTTGGTCTTTTGCCGGTGAGCCGTTTGACGAGCACATTATGCGTCCGTCGACGCGGCGGCCGAAGCTGCGGCGGACGCTGTGTTTCGACTTTGGGCGAGCGCGGAGAGTGCGCTGGAGTCCGGCTGGCAGCAAGCAGCTGGCGGTGGTCTGCGGCGATGGAAGGGTATGCGTTGTCGAAGTCACACAAGACGGCAACGGCGAGTATGGTAAGTACGAGAGCTATGGCACTTGACGAATCTTGGTTCTTCTCTAGACTCGTAGTCTTCTGACAGCTTTGCAGAAAAAGTCGAGAGGCCATTCGCCAACTTGACTCTACAGCACGAAGACGGCATCAAAGCATCCTCTTTTTCGTGGGTTTCTCACAACAGACTGGCAGTCGGCTACACAGACGGCTCTATTGCCCTGTGGTCTACCCATCCCAAGCGTCTGATAACGCGGCACCCAGTGCACCACAGTCCCGTCATTGACGTGGCGACGGCTTATCCCACGCAGCCGTACCTGGTGGCTTCGACAACGGTTGGCGGCGCGGCTAAACTCGTCGACATGCGATCACCCAGCTGCGAGACGACCGAAGTCCAGACCAACGCCGTCTGCTGGGCGCACAACATGCTCGGCTGGAGCGACCAGCTGCTCGGCTTCTTCTCCGGCTACCCGTCGGCCAATTCGCTCAACACAATGGTCAGCTTCACCCACTACCGGCACTTTCCCCTGGTGCGCCGCATCATGACTTCGGACTGCTTCCCGTCGTGCCTGGCCGTCGGGCGCAGGCATCCGTACCTGCTCGTCGGCACCTCGGACGGCTCGCTGTGGAGCTTGAATCCGCAGTGTGAGCTGTTCAAGGCCCGGCGGCCGCCGACGGACCGCATCCGCATTTTCCAGCACGAGCACCGCCCAGCGGCCATTATGCCCCAGGACCCTCCGCCGCCGGAGAGGGGCGCCGCGAGGATCCTTCAGGGGTTCGGCATCGAGCAAAACTTGCACTCTCTGCCCGAGGGGCGAGGCGCCCCGGCCAAGTCGGGCGATGCGAGTATTGGGCCGGCGAAGAAGGGTAAGAAGGGCAAGAAGAAAGACAAAGATGATGACGAGGTGGAGGACGGCAAGGGCGGCGACGAGCCGTTTGCCCTGACGGATCCTGCGCGGGGCGTCTTGAACGAGCCCTTGACGCGAGTCACTGCGGCTGAATGGAATCCCAACCAGGAGTTCGGGTGCTGGGCAGCGGCGGCTTTAGGATCAGGGCTAGTTCGCGTGCTAGATCTCGGACTCGAGAATTCGCCCTGGTAAGCACATAAATCGAAGGATTTTGGATGCAGCGAGACCTCAGCTCGGAACGGGGCACTGGGAGCCCATGACGGTGTGGTGGTGGTAAAAGGCCTTGGCCATGCCGTACAGATGGGTCGCGGCAGCGAGCAGGACAAAGACGTGAAAGATTTGGTGCGAGCTGCCCCAAATGTCAAAATGTCCTGGGAAGCTCCTCTCTGGCCAGCGGACCTGTGAACTCTGAGTCAGTGGGGATACTTTGGGGGAGGAGGGGAGAAAGGGGGAGGGGAACTCACCGCGTAGAGGACGGCGCCAAAGATGTACAGAGCGCCGTGGACGATGATGAGGCTGACGCTCATCTTTTCCTCGAGTTCACGGTAGCCGTAGACGGTGATGCCGTGAAGGACGGGGATGACGCCGGAGAGGCCGAGGCCGATGAACATGGCAGCTCGGTAGGGACGCCATGCCGGGGAGCGAAACTTCTCGATCCACGAGACGGCGGCACATCCAGCGCCGAGGACACAGATCTAGTGACGCATTGGTCATGAGCAATATTCAAATAGTCTCGACTTTTTCATGAGAAAATTGTACTGGATTGGAACTCACCAAGGACAGGTATCCGGTGAGCAGCTTTGGCTGGCAAAAGAAGCCATAGTAAAGAGCGGGCACATAACTACCGACAATGAGGGCGACGATGCCGGTATAATCGAGCTTATTGCCCCAGCGGGCAACCTCTTCGCTATGATCGAGCAGAGCGTGAAAAGTGGCGCTCATGCCGAGGCACAAGAAGGCGCCGCCAAAGAAGCACGAAAAGACGACGACATCAGCGGCTCCAGCGGATGCAGCAGCGGTGTTGGCGATGGAGGAGACTGAAAGGTACCGCGGATGGACGACGTGATACAGGTAGGCGGCGGCGAGGACGGCGACGCAAGCGCCCAGCAGGTGCGACCAAATGTTGACCGACTCGTTGTGCAGGTAAAACAGGGAGCGCAGGGAGCGGGCGTAGGAGCCCCGGACGACGCGCCGGTAGCCCGAGTGGATGAAGGCGTTGTCGCGGCGCCAGGCGGGGAGGTCGTCCCAGAGGAGGAGCAGGGTGTGCTCGGCTTTTTGCTCGATGGACTTGACGGCGCTGATGAGGGCGTCTGTGGCTGATGATGAGGAGCGCCGGCGGCGACGGACTTGGGTGCGGGTGGTCTGTGACATTTTTGTTCTTTTTTTTTTCCCTCTTGTTCTCTCTTTGTATTTCTTGTTCTCTTTCTATTGTTTTTGTTGTGTGTGTGTGCTGTAGAAAGTAGAGCGAAAGGGCAGAGGGAGAGTGAGGCTATCCTGAGATTCCAGAGTGTACCAAAGTCGTTCTGAAATGGACGGGGTGAGGTACGGAATAAGGAGTTACAGGAAGTACGTTGCGGTATGGTGGCGGACAGAGTCTCGGGGGGACGACCAGACACGTCAAACAATAAGCAAAAGACAAGGTAATCCTCCCAGAAGAAGGACATGGGCTCTCTCTTTATCTTAATCATTTACGGCATTTAAGGCCCTTCCCTCCCAAATCCTTATTTTTGTACCTCGGGAACTCGTCTTTTGACATTTGAATTTCTTTGAGAGGCGGCCCGGTGCGTGAGATCGAGAGGGGGTGGAAAAGATGGAGGTGTGGATTTTGTTGGGGACACGGACACGGACATTTGGAAGAGCGAAGTATACATGTATGTAAGTTAAGTGACGGAGTAGACGAGGGCGATGAAAGGGGGATTCGCGTTTCAATATTGTCCTCGGGAGTTGGTTCAGTAGTATGTGGGAAATGAAGTGTTTAAATACAGATACTGTACTGTGATAATTGCTTGTAATGTTATCTTGGATAGATTGGATTGGAGGCATCTCGGAATCTATGAAGCATGACCCGTGGATGAATGGCTCAACCGCATGCTGAGCCGCTAATTGAGACAAACTGGCGACTGTACTTCGTAAACGCTGTTGAGACCCTGAATCTAACGTTACTTCCAACTTACAGTACGGACAGTGAGTTGAGAGGGTACTTGAGTTAGTGGTGAGTCGGGGCGGGGTCTTTGGCTAATCCAGGGGCCGTCCAGTTCCATCTTTTGCGCGACGGCAGAGGAGACACTAGGCGAGGCCGCAGCGGAGGTGCCGAACCATCAATTATCCGACAGTAACATAAGGTGAATAGAGGTCTACCTTGGGAGAGTTTTGCGAAAGGCGGTGCAATCTCATCATCTATACAAATAGTAGGCAGTTCGACAATGGGGTAGACTTACGTCTGCATAGGGTATTGAAAAGACGGGCTCCAGGGTAAGACGCGTCCAGACTACAGTACAGTATTTGTCGACGTCTCTTCCTTGACGGATCAAGAAGACGTCGGGTGGAAAGACACTTCACGACTCCAAGACACGTCGCAAAATGTTCAAGACGCAAGCCAGTCAAGCAATCATCTTACGGCGTAAACTCGTGACACCAGCAGACCAGCGTAAGCCGTCGCTGCATGACTCGTACAAAGAGACCCGAGGAAAAGAAATCACACTCCTTGCGCCGTCCGGACTCGATTGCCCATGCTCCCATGTCCTCCCGTCTCCTCGCGCCGCTCCGAGTTGCGCCCGTCGCCGTCGCCGTCGCATCACCAGAGTAGAACCCCCGCATCGCAGTCGTCGCATCTCTATTTCTTGCCGCTCTTCTTGATGCCCTGAGAGCCCGTGTTCAAGGGGCCCTTGCCGCCGGCCTTGGCAGCCATTTCCTTGCGCGCCTTTTCCTCTGCAACACCCATGACCGTCAGTCATCCGTCTAGGGAAATCATCGAGACGTAGAATAGTTGTTCGTACCTGCGCGCTTCTTCTCGAGAAAGGCCTTGTCGTCCTCGTCGAGGTCCTTGTTGGTCTTCTTCGGGGCCTTGAGCGGCTTGACCTTGCCGCCTAAAATCGCGCGAGACGTTAGCACTTTACGTTTCTCCTCTCCGAGTGACCGTCCGTCGCAGACAGGAAGGCATGCACAGGGTGTATTTGTCTTACCTTCACGATTAGCGCCACCCATGTGTGCGGTATCGACAGTGAATGCAGTAAAAAGAAGCGAAAAGCGGCAGGATTTCCAGGCAAAGGAGGAAAGAGAACCTTGCGGGCACCGTGTTTCTGCCAGGTGGAATAGCGGGCTCCCCATACGGCAGTAAGATTATTAAGGCGTCGAGGCGGCACTCGATGCGCCCGCACTTCCTGACAGCGCGTTTTTTTTTTCTGACAGAATGCGGGGGAGGCAGGCGGTGAGCTGGTCGGGCGCGGGGCAGATGCTTACATAAAGCACTTTCAGCCAAAAGAACCATCGGTTCGCAGCTGGCGACAGGGGTTCTCGGGGTTTCCAGAAGTACGTACCGACCAGCTGCTAGCGTCAACGACAGCTCCCGCGTTTCCCGTCTTCTCGTCATCAAGACAACGTTGGTCTTCATCCAAGGTCCCTCGACCGTTCATGATCATCATTTCTTCTCCCCCATCACCTCTCCTCACCATCCCCTAACCCCCCACCGCCGACCCTGACACCCTCCTCCTCCTCCTCCCGTGCCATCCGCCAGCGAGCCTCTCATCGGCTTGAGCTCGCCGCCGAGTCTCTGCTCATCTGGTTGGACGCTTCCTTCACAGCCCGCTGTTGCTGCACTTACAGGACAAATTTGCTGACACTTGCCAAAAACACACATCCATAATTGCCCGTCTCAACCGCTGCCGTCATGTCGTCGAGTAGCGACGAGGGGGAAATTCGTGACGATGGAATCGGAGACTTGAAGGCATCGCACCAGCACCCACGAGCGATTACCGGTGTTGACCGTCCCGGCAGACTTAGGGATTCGTTTCCGACTTTTGACGACGCTTCTCGATCCGCCAACTCTTCTTCCCGGAGAAGCAGATCGCCTCGCGGCTACAAGCGATCTCGCGGCAACGACCACTATGGCCGGGATCGCGATTCCAAGCTCAACGCTCGCCGAGACGAACGCCCAGGAAACGGACGTCGCTATAATGGCCGAGATCGAGATGCGAGAGACAGCGACGCTTATTACGATGACCGCGCGCCACCGAGCGATTATCGCCGCGCACGCGTCTCCTATGAAGACCTCGATCGCCCCTCTTCGCGCTCCTCCGATCAGCATGAGCCCCAGTCGCCTGACCGCTATTACTCCCGCAACCGCGACGACAGAACCGGCCGCCGTGGCCATGATCGAGACGACATCCGCCGCAGCGACCACGGGCGCGAACGATATCGCAAGCCTGAAGACGCCCCCTATCGTAGCCAAGGCCGAGGCGACGACAGGGTCGGATCAGCAAAGGCAGCGCGCAGCGATCCGTTTAAGTCATCATCGCTCGCTCCCCATGGGCGGCATGACGCCAAGAATTCGAACCAAAGCAAGCGCGTAGAATTCGAACCAGAGCAGACCACTTACAATGGCGACGGTACACTGGCTGACAAGGTCGCCATATCAAGGTACGATCATATCCGTCCCCCTGTGCCAGGCCTCGCTGACAAAACATTCAGTGCCCCCGCCAAGGAGCCCTCGCCCGATCCCGACGTCGACATGGCCGAGCCATTGGACGAGGAGGCCGAGATCGCCCGCCGCCGGAAGCGACGCGAGGAGATTCTATCAAAGTTCAACTCCGCGAGCCCCCTACTACAATCTGCAGTCACCAACAGCGCCAACCTTACCGTTTCTACCTCGACCCCTGTCGAAGTCGAGACGCGCCAGCAGTCTTCAGAACCCGGTGAGCATCAGTCTCTCGATTCTGGCAAGAATGGCTCCCAGGTAGGCTCCCCAATGGTGATGAATAGTCCCTCTTGGGGATCGCCCGCCACTCCTGCCCGGGATGAAGCGTCGCCCGGAGACGGTCAAGTATTCAGAGACGAAAGCCTAATGAATAAGCGCGGCTCTGGAACAATTGATGAACTCGAAGGGCCATCGGCAGCCGACTATGACCCCTCCAGAGACATGGAGGAAGACGGACGTCGAGAAGAGCGCCGTCTCGGCCAAAAGGTATTGCACGGTGAAGCTCAGCCTCTTACCGGCACGGAACCATCCCCCGAAGCAGCCGACGGCACCAAAAGTGGCCAGGCAACAGACGACAGTGGCTTCGACATGTTTGCCGAGGACTTTGACGAGGAGGCGTATGCTGCCAAGCAGATGAAGCGAGCCAGAGAAATCAAGGCCAACGGCCAACAAGGTGGTATACTCGAAGATGAGGACAAGGACGGCTACTACAAGCTTCGCATTGGTGAGTTGCTCGGGAACCGCTATGAAGTCAAGGCGACCTTTGGTCAGGGCGTCTTTGCCCGCGTCGCCAAAGCCCTCGACACCAACACCGGCAAGCTGGTCGCGGTCAAGATGATGCGCAAGAACTATGCTCTGCGTCGTGGAGGGTACAAGGAGATCAAGATCCTGGAGAAGCTCAACAACGATGATCCGGCTGGCAAAAAACACATCATTAAGTTTGAGGAGTCCTTTGACCACGCCGGTCACCTTTGCATGGTGTTTGAGGGCATGGAGATGAATCTTCGCGACGTCTTGCGCAAGTTCGGTAATGGTATCGGCATCAATCTCGAGGCGACTCGCAAGTTTACTCGACAAATCTTTGTAGCGCTTGACCATATGCGAAAGAACGAGATTATACACGCCGACCTCAAGCCGGATAACATTCTGGTACGACCAGTTGGTTCCGATCAAGGACAAGCACATACGCTGACAGGCAGATTCAAGATCAATGACACCCGGCAGGTTGTCAAGATTTGTGACCTTGGGACGGCTATTGACCGATCCGACGCAGCAACCGCTCACTCACAGGTGACGCCCTACTTGATCAGCCGCTTCTACAGAGCGCCAGAGGTCATACTCGGCAGCCGCTACGACTACGGCATCGACATGTGGTCCATTGGCTGTACCCTGTTTGAGCTCTTTACAGGCAAGATTCTCTTTCCCGGTAAGAGCAACAACCAGATGCTCAAAATCATCATGGAGACGCGAGGCCGCATGCACTCGAAGCTATACAAGCGCGGAGAGTTGTGGAACATGCACTTTGACGACAAGGAGAACTTTGTCAGCGTCGAGACGGACATGTCTACAAACAGGGCAAGTTTCCCTCACTTCCCCCGATTCGCTGTCCACCAAAAGCTGATGTGCTGTCGTCATTCAGGAGGTCAAGCGGGTCATGAAGATTAAGCCCACCCGGAGCATCGGCGCCTTTTTAGAGGACGCCGGGTCGGGCATGACGCCCGAGGAGAAGAAGGAGCTCGACGACTTTCGTAATCTGATCGAGGCCTGTCTTATGCTTCATCCGGAGCGGCGGATAACTCCCAGCCAGGCGTTGCAGCACCCCTTCGTCAAGAAGGCAACCAAGCACTAGGAGTGTAACTTGGATTGCCGCAAGGCGAACGCAGAGTCGCTCAAGAAGTCGGCGTCCAAATTGGAGCCGGCCTTGGCTGGGAGGCAACGCTCGCCGCTCTGGCCAGCTGAGACAGCACGGTCTGGTCCGACGAGTGGACCTTTAGTTGGCCGAGCTTTTAAGTCTATCGAGACGGATAGCGTGAGGAATCTATTGCGCACGCCAGTGAGCCTGAGCTAATCATCTAAGAAGTCGATATAGTTAAGAATCAAGAAGACCAAGGTCATTTGGAATACTCATTTACATTATTTCCAGTCTCCAAACCACGTCATGAAGCGTTGCATTACTTTGACTAACGGTAGATATACTACTTTATCACGCAGGAATCCGACGATTTGAATTTCTATCCAAAAGATGACGACGTGACTTCAAGCCTCGTCTCTTTGCAAAGGCGTAATGCAATCACGGTCTGATAGACCTGGATGGATTGGGGAAATTTGCTGGGCAAGGCAGTTGGTGCTTGGCTGAAATGATGAAATGGCGAAGCAGCGGTAGTACGAGACAATGAAGCAGCAGTAGAAGATGCTCTATAAGCAGTAGTAATGAAAGGCGACGATGCAGCAGTGATAACAGGAGATGAGGTGAAGCAACAGTAAGGAGAGGATGTCATTTTGCGAATGCTGTACACGGTAGGGCGAGGCATTTTTTGGACTCGGTCCGAAACAAATGCGAGCCGATGCCTTTCCGGGCTTTGGCTCTTTGATCGGCGTAAGAGATCATGTCATGAAGTGACCCTATGCGAGGCAATGATGCATGCATGGAGATTGGGCGTCTGGGGTAAGAGATGAGGAAGAAGGAAAGAGTGTAATAGGCAAGAAGGGAAGAAGCAAAGAAAGGCACGAGTCTATCATTTATCTACAGTAAGTTACAGGATGAGTGCGGCATAACGGCATGGACAGACGAGGAAAAGGAAACATTTGCGCGGGAGAGACGGATTCGCAAGCTCGGCGAGTGTAGACTTGGGGGCAAAAGCATGACGGGAGAGGTGAGGTCCCATGACGACGGGAGAAATGACTAGCAGGGTCAGGACTATAGAAAGGGGAGAGAAAGTGCCCTAGAACATGGGGGAATAAGGCCGGGCGAGGCTGTGAGTCACGGTTGGTGGGTATGGGTATGTATGTAATTGACGATTATTGATGGGAAACGAGAAGAGAAGAGAGAGGAGTATTGCCTGTCTTGGCTTAAGCTGTAGAATGGGTCTCGTGGTTGGAGAAGAGAGCAGGGTCTTCCCCGGCTTTTGTTTTTGGGGTGTTTCAGCATGGGCATGGATGTGAGGAAGGCTGACTTGAGGGACGAGGGGGGATATTGGAGAGTCATCAGCGGAAAGAGGGGGATGGATCGAATGTGTCGGCGGTGAAGAGAGGTGAGAGAATAATGAGAGTGATGGAATGGCTTGCGTGGGCTTTGAAGTTGTATTTTCAGTAAAGGTACGGTTAGGAAGGGCAGTGATGACAATCTACAGTATAAGAGTAAGGCTGGAAAGGATGGAGTTTCAGCCTCGCAGTCCAACGGATTGATAGACGGTCTGGTGCGTGTGTGAGAGAAAGAGAGAGAGCTAGTTGAGCTGAGTGAATTACGTACATGCAGAAGCCCGCGGACTTTTGGCTCGGGAGTTGTGAAACGTCGTGACACGAAAAAAGACTTTGCACCTCGAGCGGGAGTTCTTTGTTGCTAAAGGACACACGCAAGGAGATATCCTAGTTCAGCGTGCGCCCCGGGCCCCTGGTCCTGGGTTGAACATCACGTTGTCTGCGTCTGAGACTTGAGACCTAAAGGACATGCAGAGAGAGAGACAGAAGGAAGAAATACTCCGCGTACTGTACGTAAAGTGCTATTGCTATTTACTTTTTTTTGTACGCCTAGGCACGTTTCGGCTGGAGTTGGGAAGAAAGAAACGTAGGGCCATGTGATTGATGCCATCTCTCTGGCTTGTTCGGGCGCGTCGATGGACAGTGAAAGCGGGAGAGATGTGAAGATGATCGGATGGTGTAGTCTGAGAGAGGAGGATTATTGGCCTAGGCACGAATTGCTTCTCAAGTTTGGACTAGCTAACGACGTACAGGGGGGGCTGGAGTTTGGTGATGATGATGTTCCTGGCTAAAGAATATAGACTGATACGTTTGCCTCTTCTTCCTTTTCTTCTTCTTTACTGTGACTTACACTAATGGCCTTGTCTGTATGAGCCACGTGCCAGGGATACAGTAGGAAAATAGGCGATGACGACGACAGGCGAGTCTTTCTGTCTGATCTCCAGGGCACGCACGAGTGGAGAGAGTTTTGGGCGGATCCATCATACATATATCGATTCATGCGATTCGCGCACCCCCCCCCCCCCCCCCTCGACGTGGGAAGACTCTAGAACTTGCAATGACTAGAGTCACTTCATCGCGGTGCCCCCCCCCCGTAAGCAGCATAAAGGTTTCGACAATGGAGACGTGGGGGGGGGCTCTCAAGACCCTGCTTTTTTTTGCAGGATCAACCGAGTGGCTCCCTAGCTAATGGATGAGTCTGAATGCGCCCGTTGATGCTGAATGGATATTCGTGACGAAGAGAGAGGCCAATCTCCGGGTCCTGGAGCGCCCTTCATTCCACGGCCCGCTCAAAAGGGACCCTTTATTGTTTCCATGATTGTAATTATGCATTTGGCCTTGTGAGAATACGAATGTGTATGTGTAATGTACGTAGTTGCGTGTGAGGCTGTGGGCATTCCGCTGGACCCTGCCTTTTTTTTTCTCGTTCAAAGCGACGTGCTCTACTCGCGGCATGCTGGGGAAGAGAGCAGTGAGTGAAGAATCTGCTGCGAGTCAAGGTGTTGTCGTGAGTCATGGACACGGGCAGGGGACTTCTGCGGAAACACGGAGAACTCGTGCACTGTAATGTGTTCAGAGCTGGATCAGCGAGAGCGAAAGTTCCTGCAAACCTGGCAGGCTCGAGTGATTCCATGAGGCTGTCGTGAGACCTAGGTCTCTTTGTTAGTCCAGGCTGTTCAAGATGTGCGGTTATACCCTTCTGCGTAGTAGCTAAGTCGCCTCGTCTCGCCAAAGGCAGGGATGTGGCTTCCCACCCTCCTTGTGTCTGTCAATTGGGCGTTTCAGAGTTGTCGGCTTGGCTTTTGTTGACGCAGGTGGACTTGACGTCAGCATGATGAGCCGTTTCGGGAGTTTCCCTTTTCAGCCTGATGCGCAATAATGTTGCAAAAAGTTCATGTCGGGTGTTGAATACATGGACTCACAGAGCACGGGCAGCGGAGGATGGGCTTGGTGAGGCTGTTTCGAAGAGAACTTGAAGGCATGCAACGGGACTTCGTATGTTTGATGTCGAGGAGAGAAGACGACGAGGGCCTTGACAATATGCTCACTTGCACGTGGCTCGTGTCTTCGTCGGTTGTTCATCGTGGAGACGGGCTTTTGCCGAGAGGGCGTTTCCAAGGTCAAAGGTTGGCTCATACCAATCCACTTTGTCGTTCGTCAGCCAGTTGCTTCCCATCTACACAGCACGCTCACAACCACAGTTAGAAGATGGAGTCTGTTAGGGGAGAGCAGGTTCTGACATGCCTGCGTTGTGATGGCCTACACACCATCCGACCTCTTGCGCGCGTTTCAGATCGTACTGTATGTTGACGAACCGTGGTTATGCGTCGAAACAGACGTCTCCGCCCTCGGATACGTGGGATCTCGCCCGACTGACTGCAAAATACAGGATGTACGTACATGAAAAGAGAAGCGCAAGGTTGGCAGTCGGCCGACGTGTCAAATCGCCATCGGTCGTAATGACGTGTCTGGGACCAGAGACGAGATTATGCGCGCGAGGAAACATGCCATGGCGTTCTCCTCGATCCAGACATGTCAGGCTGTAGGTGCATGAAACACTAGACTTTGGCCAATGCTGGAGTGCATAAGCGATGACGGCTTGTCGATGTCTTTGGTTCAAGGTCCGTGTTGTCGTGGATCGAAACCGATTGTTTAACCGACTTTGGATAACGACTGGGAGTCAAACCACACGGCAACAATCAGGCCAGTTCCATAGAGTCCCATGAAGCGGAGAAATGGCATGTAAGGTAGGACTGGCACATCAAGTCAGCAGTGTCTTGCGATACCCAGAGGATGTTCAAGCAGCGTCGATGGTCGTCCAATTCACGCACCATTGCAAAGTATCTAGGGGTAGGATCAGTAGATGAGTAGGTAAATGTACGATGGAAGCGTTGCTACGTGCGAGATGGCTTTCGTGTATTAGCTTCGTAGGGAGTTGTGATTTCCCTTCTCGTGGCAAGAAACTGTCATCGATTCATACGGTGTCAGTCCCGGTGGACAGCTTGCATCTAATACGTACGTTGAAGCTGGCGATCTCGTCGTCGTGGACGCTGTCAAGACATCAGCACATCGTATTATGTCCATTGGAGTGTAAAAGACTTCGCTACTCACACTCTCAGCTATCTGAGGAACAAAGTCGACATCGTGTACAGTCACCTCACCCAACTCTATTCCGACATGCCGGCTCATACGGGGCGATCTTCGTCTTGCCAAGGTCCAAAACTCGTGGTCCAAGGCAAGTCACAGCAGCCTTTCCTTTGATATCACACCAAGGTTGCATCGGATGTTGGAACCTGGCTCATCGTGGTCATCATATCTCATAATCCTGTCATTAAGAATCGTACCATTTGCTGCTATCAAACGCCACATCGAAGCAGCCCCATCAAGGTTTCTTGTAGCTCAAGGCTTCAGAGTTCAATAAACGAAGCGCAATCGCGCACGAGCTGACGAGATCTATTGTCTTACGTACGAGAATGAAAGCTTAAAAAATGTAGGATCTTGCTGGATGCAACTGTAACAGAGTCACAGCCGGGGACCCCCATGTTCCCTTGCCTCAACTCCTGTGCCGGCAAAGGGCGAAACGCGATGCGACTCTGCAGCGTAGGAGCCGAAACGGGGTCGATGGGAGGGACAAAATCCCCGGTGTTGCATATCGAAGTTTCTTTTCTTTCCGATGAAGCTGATGCTACAGTGAGAAGATGCTACGATGAGAATGGCCTGGTAACTGGAGCGGTGTTCAGTCATCGATTTCTAAGAGATTCCCATGCTCGCCGGCATCGCATACTCGCCGTCATCGTATCAATGTGAGTGCAACATGGACTTGAAAAAGAGATCTTGGAATACAGTGGGGACTTTGTACGAGAGAAACTTGAAGTGGATGAAGAATAGGACTTTGATGTTGCGTTCGATGAATGTGTACGGGCATAGATATGAGCAAGGATGTCAAGATGTGTGTAAATAGGGGCATCTTATGACCGATTTTCGACGACTTGTCACGATGCCCGTTCAGGCAGCCTACTGTGAGCATATCGCAATATCGGCTACACGCCGTCACGTTCACGGTAACACAGCCGACATTGCCCACCCCAAAAGTGCGTCATACAGATATCCCAGTAGTTGGTTGCGTGGTCCAAGTCTGTGCCGATCCATGCGCAAAGCGGGAAATGGACCCCTATTCCTTAGTCTTTTCCGGCTGCTTTGCGCAAAGACGTCTGGACTCTGCCGGGCGTTGCCGCAAGAACCCCTTGTGAAATTCTCCTGCCTATTCGTACACAAGCTCCACCTGAGGCGGTCATACTCTACTCATCTTGTCCCGTCCGGCGTCAATAGCCGCACTGACTTGCGGTCTTTCCCTTTTCTTCCACTCCCGTCCAACCGCTCCGCCGCCGAAGGAGGGTGGTAACGCGGACAAAGCGGGTGTGACCAAGGGACAGGGTGATACGCAGGAGCCGGCAGTTTGTAGACGCACAGAAAGGGGTCCAGGTTGGGTAGACGGGCGGCAAGGGTGTAACGAGAGCCGGGTGCTACAATACTGCTACAGCCTGATTCTTTTACTATGATTAAGCATCGTGTTACGCGAGAGAGACTTTGGAATAGTGAGCGTGTTGGGCATCGAGGCGGGCGGAATAGGAGACGATCTGCCGGATTTCGGGGTCCAACAATAAGAGTCATCAAGTCATTGTCATTACTGCATGGAAACGGCGAGATCTACCAACTGGCCGAGTAAACGCCTGATCGCAGGGAGGCGCAGGTTCGGCATCTCGGTCAAAGGAGACACTTTTTTGGTCGGCGGCCGACGTCAGCGCAATGCCTACATCTACAGTACACCCGTGGACCCTGAACACAAAATATTGAACACTGGACTTCCTCTTGGCACTCCCCTTCGGAGATGGCAAGTATTACCGCATGAGGAAAGGGACACAAGTTACGCGTTTGTGCGAAGACAAGAAAGGTGGACCGGTCCCGTCGTCTTCGGGGGGTCGGAGACGTCTTGAATAAGTGCTTCACCGGAGGGGAGCAGCGCCGGAGCAGCGCCGGGGCCGAGTGGGCGGGTAAAGGGTCGAAATGACTTGCATCTCTCTATTCTCCGTATGTATGCTAGGTAGTTGCTATTGCTATTCTCGCGCCTCACCGCGAAAGACAAGAACTTGAACGACGGGTCCGCTGTGTATGTGTCCCGGTTCAGCGGAAGAATTGAATGACGGTGGTGACCCGCAAGGCGAGAAATGCAAAATGACCCTTGTCTCTCCAAGTCATAGCCTTCAGTAGGTCTACAGTTACAGTCAAGAACGGACAGTCGCTTCTAGGGACCTGGTCTGGCGTCATGGGGAGGATCAATTAGGGAAGGGCTTTTTGCTGATCACTCGACCCTTGTCCGAATTGAACAACGCTGCAACATAACACAGGGCGAGGCGAGACAAAAGATGATCTTTGCCTCTTGTTTTCCGCGATGCATAAGTCAAGCCCCTTTAGTTTGTCCAGACGGGGAGTCAATACAATCAACGTCACCGAGAGATGAACTACGCGTCCGTGTTATTTCCTCCTCCTCCTCTTCACCCCCTAACTCACACCCTTTGCCGATCTGCTTGTTCAAGCCCCCTGTTTTCCACCACTCTGGGGAGGGGACGTTGGCCGTTGCCGTAGCTGTCGCGATCCTCGAGTGTGACGGTGCTTCCTCGTCGTCGGCCACGGACCTCGGCTCTTTTCTCAAAGACACTTAACACCAGACCTCTCGCGGCTGACCACCAAAGGAGACGGTAAGACTTTAGGGTTCCCGTCGACGATCAAACAGGAACCCTTTACAGTAGGCGCGCGTTGGTCGTCAGGCCATGGACGAGTCTGGCGCTTCAAGAGGCAGAGAAGAAGAAAAACAACAACGCAGTCAGGCGGACGGTCCGACTGACGCATTCAGCCAGCGGGCGTTTCCAGGGGTCACAAGTCAAAGTCCCCCAGTCCGTCCGTCCCTTGTTTTTCACCTTTGCTTTGCTTTGCCGTGCCTTTCTTCTTTCTCTCATCCTGCTCCCCCGCAAAAGGCCGGCAAGGCGCTGTCACCCATTCCAGCCAAAAAGCAAACGGCGCCTGTTTCACGAATCGGTGTCGGTATGGTGGTACAGTAGGTGATTCCCGTGAGCACGCCGGTGTGAAGAGGACAGGAGAAGAGAGAGAAAGAGAGAAAAAAGCACCGCGTTGGCGGTGAGTCCTTGGAAGTGGATGGATCGAAAAGGGTCTCTTTTTTGGTTTGAGGTCATCATCACCAAATGCGAACCACAGCCCCGGTGTCTGAGCACACTTGTCGCTGGTGCAGCAAAGTGCAATGCCATCAAAGGTGAGATGGGGATTATGGGGAAGGCCAAAGGGAAAGGGGAAAAGAAACAATCGTAGCTCGGCAATCTTGCAGCTTACTGCGCAGTAGACTAAAGCTCCCATGCGACCCCTTGAACGCGAAACGGGAACTCTCTTCTCCTGCCTTCTTTTTTTCCCCATGCGAATACTGTACATAATTCCGCCCTTTTCGGGGTTCGTCCCGGTCAAACCCACCAGCCTCTTAGTAGTCGAGATGCCTGAGAATGCCTCTCCTCCTTTTCCACCCCCCCCCCCCCCCCGCCCTTAGGGCGAGAGTCGTGGGTAGGGCAGATGGGGGCTCAGAGGACCCCTAGATTCGAGGCCGGCAAAACGCCATGTGGGCTTCTAGGGGTCGCTTTGACAGTTGAGCTTTCCCTTGGGAACCCTCTGCGCGTGTGTGTGACTGCGTAAAAGTGTCTGGTGTGTGTGTGTTCCCGGCCCGTTGGTGGCTAGGACGGGAACAGGCAGGAAGGACAAGGGGTGGGCGACACAGCCAAGGGTCTTCCTCTATTGTCTCCCCTTTGGCTCTGTCTGTGAGTGTATGTCACTGAAACGTCTTCTTTGCTTCTGATCGTGCTCATTCACCGTTCGGTTGCGGACGGGCGGTGCTGAAGCAGCGCCATGTGTGTATGTACAGATTGGTGTAATTGTGCATGTGTGTCTGTGTGTGTCCCTGAACCCTCGTGTGCCTCGAGCTAGGCACCATCTAATATCGCATGTTTTTTTTGTTCATATCCTGCTCCAAGCGAGATGAACTATTCATCTACGACATGCATCCAGCCGGCCCCGGCGGCGGGCGGACGGACGACTTGGAAGAGTGCCGCCAAAGACCCCTTTTTCGGCGGCGCCGCCGGGGGGGGAGGCGCGAGTAAGGAGTAAGTAAATCACTAAACAGAAAATCAAGATGCGGGTGGTGGTTGGCGGAACGGAAGGGGGGGAAGAGAGAGGGAAAGAGGAGAAAGAAGAAACGGCGGATAGAATGGAAGCGTCGCGGCCCGGGTCCGGAACGCAAAACACACAGGGTGGCCGGTCGGGCGGGCACGGCGCATGTCTTGCATGGCGAGGCAAGGCTAGTCTTACCGTTCCGCCATAGCTGGCCGCTATTTTGCCCTCGAACTTGGGGCCGTCAGGTGCTGCTGCTTGCGTCTCCCAGCCAGTCGAGGGTCCGGAGCCGAGGAGAGGTGGCGGTGTCGTAGCGAAACAAGCAGGCTTTCGGACGTCAGGGAGAGAGAGAGAGAAGCGCCAAAGAGGCGTGGCAGTGAGTGAAGAAGGATATACTCTAGGGTCCTATCACAAGGGGGCGAGAGGATGCATTAGCTGCGGCTCCGGCCATCCAATGTTGCGGCTCCTCCGAGCTGAGGGAAAGACAAGAAAGAGAGAATGGAGGGGGACGATAGACCCCTCGACAGTAGACACCAGCCTCTCTTCCAGGTCAATCCTTTACGTCCTCCCCGTGTTTCCAGTCTCTCTGTAGGTAACGTTATCCCTTGCTCCCTGTGCAGACCGAGATCTCGAACATGCCATCGTGAACCCCTCATATTTTCTTAACCCTCTTCGTACGTTTCCTTGTCTTGCTGCTTTCCAATGTTCTCCTCTCCCGTGTCTTGGGCCTCGGGGCGTGTGGCGGGGAGGGGATGAGGAGGGAAGGCCAAGCTGGACCGAGGACAAGCACAAGGGGGGGGGCTATTTTTGCTTCTTCTTCCCTTGCTGTGTCGTGCATGCCATGCTTTGAGGCGCTGTGGGGGAGGCCGGGGGGGCAGAGGGGGAGTTGCCAGGCTTTTGCCCTGGGGTCTTTGGGGGTGGACTGGATCCAGAAGGAAAAGAAGGCCCCAAAGGACGATGGCGATACCCTCACGCTCTCCCAGCCACCTCCTCCTCCTACTAGTCCTCCTTTCCCCGTCGTCTGTCCTGCTTCAAGACCCCCGCCCTTGGAGCCCCATCTTTGGCTTCTCTCTAGTCCCGAATTTCTCCTCCCTCACGTTCCAGCCGCCGGGTCCAACAGGGTCGAGAGACACAATAAACACAGAAAAGCAATGGGGACGTTTACGTGAAAGAAAGGAACCCGCGAAAAGGACGTGTGTCTCAGACCCTGAAGAGGGCCCTCGTTCAACACCTAGAAAGGGCTCTCGAGGGGTCTGGAGTAGCCCTCGACACTCCCCCCCGAGTGTCGTTTAGCGCTCCAGCATCAGGATGGAAAGAGTAATATTTCCATGCTTGCTTCGGAAGCGCAACGCTGTGGTGGGCCGTGATTCATGGAACCTGTCCAGAATCTGTAGTCTCGCGTCAGATCCTGTAGGGAGGCATGGAGGAAAAAGTGACCCAGATCTATGTCGGTGAGGCTGGCTTGGAGAGATGAGGCAGGCCGCGGTCACACACACCCTTCTCTCTTCTTTTAGTCCTCCCTAGATATTGACCATTGCTTGGAGCAGATGAATGCCCAGCGCGGCGTAGAGCAAGGGGAAGACCATTGGAAGCCCGTGAGTATCAACGTAGAGGCTACCAGTCGAACTCGGCCGGTGTGGCGGGCGCACCAAGGAGCAGTAGTTTGATGTGAGATTCCCACGTGTTGGTGATCCGAGATCACGGTCCATCTATCCAGGCACGGCACGCAATAGCATGCTAGTTAACTTAGATACCAGACGCCAGACGCCAATGCAAGGATACTATTGCTCCCAGTCTATCATGGACAAGACCGGATGGGCGTCGTGGCTGCTGCATACGGCAAACAAACACCCCGTCGTCGTTGCGTCGCCGTAACTCCTCTTCCCCGTGACCCGGTCTCATTGATCTTTTGTCGCCGTACCGGCACGCCGTGTAAGTCTTGAACATCCAGAATCTCCCGGCTTATCTCCAAGCGGTCCCGCACTGGCATTGAACAGACGCGGCGTTGGGGGACCGGCACCAAAAGAACGGATCGGCGGCGGCGGCGGGGGGCCCGTCTCGGGCGCTTTTTTTTAGGAGTGGGGGAGGGGGAGAAAGCAGTCCCGATCCCGCGAGTGAGTCAAAAGTGAGGCCATCGAGGACCCCTTGGGAGGCGGACTGTGGCTATTGACGTCGAGGCTCAGCCGGGGAGGCGTCACGCTTTCACCATCATCAATGCGAGGCCGATGCTGGGCACGATGGCGACACTTCAGCTGGTCATGCCGATATCGAAGGCTTGTTTCCTGCAAGCCAAAGAAAGAAGCCCCGTCTCGCGTGTGATTATCTCCCCGTATCCTTTGGAAGGGTTCTGGTCGATGAAGTCAGAATGCCTCCGTTTCTCAATCTTGATCTGCGGTTGGCATCGTTCATTTCCAGCTTGTAATCAGGCCAGTGAGGTTGCTCTCGATCGGGGCGTTTTTTTGGGCTGATGAGGACGTCCTTGGCGGGCTGAGCAATTGCCTTGCAGTATGCAGCTGAAAAACAAAGCCTGCGTTGCAACAAATAGAGGACCACATGATGGGACTGGAGGGTAAGGGTGGCTTGTATCACGCTTCCTCGGTTCTTGGCCGCTCTCTGTGGGCCAAACTGGTGATGGTGATCCATCGCGCATACCCTTTCTATGCGCCACTCTAGCTTTTTTGCCTCGTGTCTCTCAGTCAAGGGATCTCGCCTCTCGTTCTTTTTCGTGCATCATGTCTTGGGAAGCTGCTCCTCTTCCTTCATGTCCCCCCGCCAGGCTCCGCGTGGCATGGCATGCTGCGGCGAATCCGTATTGTGAATGTGTTGATGCCATGATATGCCGGCAACGCAAGGAGGGCGGGTAACCCAGAAGAGCGTCTGTCTCTCGGCAGGCACAGTCGATTGCGACGCTTAAGTCGTCGTGTTAAGCAGCATTCGAGGGGGGGGTCTCTCAACTCCCTATATCGCCTGATGAAAGAACCTTAGTTTGTGCTTGAAGGACAAGGTTTTCTGGGTCAGAGTGGTAATCGGATGGTTTATCCACCGGGAACATCTTAAAAGGAATCCGTTATAGCCGGGTAAGGAGCGATGGCATCGAATGGGGAATCTTGATGGCCTGTTTTTGGCGGCGATGCTTGAGATTGAGTTTCCTATTGTTGTATTTTATTCATTTTTGGGCATGTGGATTCATGTTTTTTTCCTGCACGACATGCCGGTTGCAACGTGATAAAGTAAAGGCTAAGAAGTGGCGTGCTCGGAAAAGTCGCGCATCCTGCTTTTTTCTATTTTCTCGGCGGGCCCGGCGGGGACATACAGTTAAGGGGGCCGTCGACGTTTGATTGCGGCCTCGATGCGGCCGTAATTCTTGCATCGCCCCGGTACGGCGGTTCGGGATTTATGGGTCCAAGGATCGGCCCCACAAGCGGCATCTCTCCTCCCTCCATCGTCGTTTTCCAACTCGGCCCGGTTTTCCCAATCCTCCGGACTATTTTGCCCGGAGTCATCGATATTATCCAAAATACTCATCACGTAAAAGCAAAATCCTGATGTTCACGCTGAATAGGATTCTAGATCACGATGACAATCCGATCATCTTTGACAGATCTCCATCGCTCTGTCCCCGTGCCCTCTTCTCTCTTATCGTATTCCGCACGGGCATTTGGTCACTCATCAGAAGACTATTCATTCAATAGGGGCAATATCCTCGCGATCGAGAATCGGGCTGCCTCATCTATCTTGCGTAATGGGTCTTTTTTTTTTCTTGCTTTATCTTTCCTACTCTGACACACATCTCGTGGGGACAAGACGCGCCAACAAGTCGGCACCTGTTCCCGGAAGATATGCCACGTGTGCAGAAAAGACGGAAAGAAAGAAAGAAAGAAAAAAGAGGACACGGTGGTTGTTTTTCTTTTTTACGTACAATACTTCCTTTACGGTACGCTTTGTTCGTTCCGGAGCTGCCGGGATCCACCTTGTTGAACGAGTTCTCTCTGTCTCGCTCTCTCGCAAGATCGATTGAGCGAGTTTTTCCCACTTGTGTCCGGAAGGCAAAAGAGTAACCCGTAATACCGTAGCCAAGCCGAGCACAGACGATGCGATGCCATCATCGGTGTCTGCTCAACCTCGTGGCTTAGACGAAAGGGCCGTGCTCTCCTGTCCCGCACGGTGGTGGGCCCATCTTGTCTGTTCCCTCTTTTCTTTTTGCCCTTTTCCTCTGACGAGTGACGAAAAAGAATACGTAGAGGTGTCCGTCGGCATGAATGACGCGGCGCCTCCCTCCGCCCCTGGCATGAATTGCACAGACACACAGAACAGTTGAGCTGTGTTGTGGAGAATCATGCCGGGATCAAGGGAAGAAGACGAACAGCTCGGCGTCGCGGTGAGAGAGTTTTTACCTCTCAAGGAAAGGAGTGGGGAGGATACGAACGACGATGGGCGACGACACGAACGAGGGCATCGCTCCGGGATGGGGGGAGTGGGCGTAGGAGCGAGTTGGAAAGCCAAGAGGCCGCCATGGGGAAAGTGAAGGGCATTGCGCCGGCACGGCCTCTTTGATCACCAAGGCATCAAGATCTCGGCGGGCAGTGCTGGGACCTTTTTTCCCCTTAACTCATGTTGTTCGGCCAAGAGGTTAGACGACAAGGAGTAATCACATTGATCGGGATCGAAGAGCGTCGCAAAGAGATTGACATGAACTCCGGCGGCGGGAGGAATGACCCAACGGACGGACAGACAGACAAGGCTTCCGGCACTCGGGCGCCGTGAACGGTCCGTCGATGCCGATGCGTCGTGGCGTCCTGTAAGAGTCACAGTATCCAGTGATCCACGCGGCGCCCAACCAACCTCTCTCTCTAGACTCTTACCAACAAAGAGATCCTTCCGGCCTTCTGGAAACCCAAGGACTCCACCCTCCCTTGTCCTTTGGGACGGGGCAAAGAAAGCAGAGAGACACGACATCGAAAGAACCCAAGAAAACGTACCACCTTTTTCTCCGTCTCCAGCTCTCCCTTGCGGCCGCTGTGCCGAGCGGAAGGACAAAAGAAAAGTGGGTGGGCTTAGGAAGGATGGCCAGGGCAGATGGTGGCTAGATCGATCGGGGAAAATATGCTTGCATCACCAGTTCAGCAGAGAGAAAAACCGTTCGACGAGCGTCTGTCCCCCCACCCCACCGTTCCCCTTCTCGCGTGACGGAGAACCCGACGAGCGAATAAAGGGTGGGAGAGACGCCAAGGACAAAAGTCGATGGAGCAAGCAAATCGGCCCACGCGCCGTGGCTTGAAGGAAGGGATCCCGTTGCTGGGGAGAGGAGGCTTGTGTCTGTGTGTGAGTGTGTGTGTGTAGCCATGGCGAACATGTGGCCATTGCGCCTCTTCGCTTGTCTCTGCGACTATTGTCTGTCTGCCTGTCTGCCTGGCTGTCTGTCTGTGTGTGAGAGAGAGTGTGTGTGTGTGGGCTTTGCCTACGAATAGCGACGTAGGCCTAGCAGCCTTCGAGGCTTTCAATGGTGGAGAAAGGGCATGACGCAGCGCGGAGAGGACGAGACACAATTCGGGTTCCCCCCGGCAAGCTACGGGATTGGGCCAACGGGATATTTTTGAGAAACAATAGCGGAGGTCGGGATTCATGTCTGTGAGGGTGTGTATCCTCTTCTTCTTCGTCGTCGTCTTCTGCGACGAATGACGAGATACGTAAGGCAAGGGAGACGGAGCCTCGTCGTGGGGGAAGAAAAGTTGATGTTTGTTAGCACATTGAAGCTAGACTTTGCGGATTAAACCCAGAATAGCTTGCACAGAGACAAGAGACATACACACAAAAGAGAAGCATGTCTTGGCGACCGAGACCCTAAACCCCCGGTTGAGGGCCGAGTCAATAGAGCCATGTTTGAGGAAACGCTATCGAACAAAACAGCGCCTCATCGGGGAAGAGAAACAGAGAGAGAGGCCTTTTGCTTCGATTTCTCCCCGAAAAGTCTGTTTCTCATCATGATCCCGGTGATAGCCCCGCCATCACGCACACGCAAAGCTTGAATCGAAGGATGCGCAGATATCTTGTGGATGATAATACGCAAGGGAGGGAGGGAGGTTGGCAGGACAGTGGCTTTGATCACCCAAAGATTTGAACATGTTCCTACTATACGGGGGAGGGGGGCGGATATTCTGACAAAAAGGCAGAGCGTATTTTCGATAACGCAGAAAGAGGATATCCATGATGAGGAATCGAGATCTCTTCTTACCTAGGTGTGTGTGTGAAAGCGCAAAACGGCCTCCATCATCGCGATGCTCCCACCACCTCCACAAAAGATGGCTTCAAGGTCTTTCCAGAACATGCTCCTCCCCCGTCGTCCCGAGGCAAGGGAGAGAGCGTGGTAAATGTGGAAAGCCTTTACGGCACAGCGCGCGCCGGGAATATGGGGGATAGAGCACGGTTGTAGGAACAGGCATGGACGATGATGGATCGAGGGAAAAGGTAAACAATAGCTTCCTCCGTGTGAGTGTGTGATGCCATCTACTACCCCGTCCGGCATGGCGTGGGACAAAAGGACACGGACAGGCAGAAGAGAAAAAAGCAACGGTCCGTGACGAGAGCAACGTCATTGGGTCTCGTAGAAAAGAAGCCGCAGCAACGCAGTAGCAGAAGGGAGGAAAAAGAAAAAGGGGGGAGAGCTAAGGCTTGGACCTTGCTCCACGGCCACGTGTGTGTGCCGAAGGGGGGAGGGGAGGTGCTAAACTCGATGGAGGAGCGAAAGAGCAAAACGAGGCATTGTCCTCTTTTTCTTCCTCTCTCTCCACACACACACAAACACTTGAACAATACGTACACTTTGCACACATACACATACACACAGACAATAGCCTCGACACCGACATACTGTGAATGAACAAGGGTAGGGGGGACCATGGTTTTACGCGCCCCAGAGGACCGGCGCAACATCGAGAGTTGCCGACTATACTGCCCTTATTGTGCGCTTGTATGTATGTACACATTGTCAAAAGAGGCCTAGCAACCCTCATACTACTACTACTTGGTACAGTAGAGTTCTAAAAGCACAAAAGGTGTGGGATTTCTTACAGTTAGCCGCCGATCTTCCCCCCGGGGTGATGGAGAAAGCATCAAGGGGGCTTCAGGCCTTCAACGAAGGAGGAGGAGGAGGAGGCTGAACAAATCGAACGATCGAACAAATCACACACAGTAGTGCACAAAAGTTGGCCATTGTGAACTTGGCGCCGTGGTTCTGACGAATCAGCGACGACGGGTAGCCCGTCGGGACTACGGTAGAACAAGGGGGGGGGGGGGGGGGGCGCTGGTCATTGTGGGTTCTCCCCCAGGTTCGACAAGGAGGCTGGGTATTAGTTCGTAGTTCGCTTTGACACTTTTGGCGTATCATCAGCCTTGCAAGTTGCGCCGGGCAAAAGCGTGCTACTGTGCTCGTAGGTGAGATGGCAAGCTCCTGTAGAGCTGTGAAGTTCTCTATGCAGCGTGCTTTCTCATAAGTTTAGTCCCGCGATAGTCCACTCCCCCCCTATTAAGCTCGACATCACATCGAAAAACATGGATCCGTTCAAGGGGATGGGGGAGGGGGGGTGAGACGTGCTGTAGGCTCTCTCAACTAAACTTTCAAGCAGCGCCGCCGTGCCGCCGTCAAATCTCACCGAGGGACTGCGGGCGTCCGGGGGGGGAGGAGGAGGATCGATGGTTTCTTACCAGGGCTTTTTTTTGGCATGTCAAATGGTCCTTTTGCTACTGCGCCGTCGACTATTGTCCGTCCCTCTCTCTCTCTCTGCCGCCTCGGATACTGTACTGCACCGTATGTATGGGAAAGCACTAAGGTTTTGATGCGTGCGTACGTACGCATCTCGAAACACGGCCAAGGAAAAGCAACCAGAGAACAAAGGCCTGCATGTTCAAGCGTTGATCAGAGTTCGGCACTCGCATGTTACGGCAGTACGGCAGGCTCTCCCGTGCGAAGAACCTAACTTACGTAGAAGAGAATGGGCACCGGGCAGCTGTCGGGCAAACCCCCCCCCCCCCTTTCTAAAAACGACGCAAAAAACGTACGACCCAAAAAAAAGCGTGCATCGCTGCATGTAGAGTAGACGCAAGGGGAGTATGATTTTTTTTTTCTCTGGTTCTCAACGCATGTCATCGGCGGTCGTTCCATTGCTTTCGCATCCGGCTCCCGTCTTCACACATTCTCTCTCTCTGTGTCTTTGTGTCTCTGTCTCCCTTGCCGATGGCGTCACCGACAGTGACTGGGGCGTTGACCATAATAACAACAACACCAACGACGACACGTGGAAGAGACTGCATCGGGCATACGGAGAGTAATGTAGGGTCGCTCCCGCTCCCGCGATGCCCTTCCAAAAAGATAAGGGGGAGAATGAGTTTACAGTACAATGACAAAAAGAATTTCGGCATCGTGACGGGCACATTGAAAAAAAAAACGCACTGCGGCACGGGAAGGCAAGGAAAGATGGAAAATCAGTTAGAGTCGCAATCTCGCTCTCCTGATCGTGGTTCGATGCGCATGGCCGCTTCCATTCGCCTCCATCCGCGCCGGGAGCTCTCAGCTGATTGCACCGGGAAAAGGGGGCACACACGTACGGTACTGCAACTTACTGTCTGTATGTAACCAACCGACTGTTGCTGTAGTGTAATGTATTGTAAGTTACGCCGTTGCCTTTTCTGTCTCTCTCTCTCTCGTGTCCTCCCGACTCGCTGCTTGCTTGCCTGCTCGCTTGCCTGCTCGTTTGGGCCTGCACCCACGGGTCTGGATCGCCAGCCTCACCCGCAGAGAACAAGGAGCCGGGTTGATTCCTCGCGCCTCGCATGCACCGGGAAAATAGCAGTAGCGGCGGCGGCGGCGGAGGCGGCACGCACAGCATCTCGACGGGAGGGCGGCAGGAGACGACGGGAGAGTGGTCGATTGGGCCACCGCGGGCATCTCGATTGGTCCGATGGGGGAGACACAGAGAGAGGCGGCAACGGGGCCCAGCGGCAAGACGATTGGGGGGAGGGGGGGGTTGAAGGGGAACCCACCACTCCTTATTCCTTTTGCTTTTCTGATATCGTTTCTTTTGCTTTTGACACTCTTCGGCTCTTGTTTCGTTGTCGTGTGTCTGTCTGCCTGTGTGTTCTAGGGTGCCTGCCAGCTGCGGCTCTTATTTGGGTCAGACGCAGCAGTCGTACGAGGACGGGCGGGCTCGCTGGCTGACTGGCTGGCTGGCTGGCTGGCTGGCTTCTCACACGCTGTTAGAGACTTGATTCTAGTTCAGACTTGGGAACTTGGAACTTGAGTGACACCAGACACCAGACACCAAACACCCAAGGGCGGAGGTGTCGACAACGCTAGCTATGCCGTTTCGTATGTCGTTTTTTGTTGTTGCTTCTCTGTCCCCACCGTCCGTCTCGCTTGGACTAGCTCTCCCGCGTCGTCGTTCCCCATAATCATCATCATCATCAGCCCTAGGGGAGGGGGGCAGCAAGTTCGAGGCAACCAGTTGCCATTCGTCCCGTGTCGCATCTTGTGCGGGTGTCCCGAGGGTTAGGAAGACAGTACCGCACCGTACCGTACTGTATCACCCTCCCGGCGCCCCGGCAATCCAACGGGCGCCCGTCTCCTGATCCGCCGCTCACTGCATTAGGGGCCACCATTTGCTCCGGGACGGGCCACCTGGCAGTCATTCGGTTATTTTGGTGTCCTTTCAGTGTGTGTGATGAGGTTGTTTTACTGATATCTCGCTCTCTTTTCGCTGGCACGCAGTCCGTCGCAGTGGGGAGACGAGGGCCAGTCTGAGGGATGGATGGGGGAGGCGAGGCGGAGGAGAACCAAAGTTGGAACAGCTGGTCGCGTTTCATGCCGTCTCTCCCTCGAACCCGCTCGTGACTGCGTGCGTGCTGCGTGAGGGTGTGAGAATACGTGTAAGCGCGAACGCTTAATTTACCATCATCACTCTCTCTGCCTTGCTCGTACAATGAATGTGTGTGTGGGGGGGAGAGCGAACGCTGCGTGCCTGGCCCTGGACGAGTGATAACATGAGAAGCGACGCAATTGTGGTGTAGGGATGCTTCACTCGACAGGGACCTTCTTTGACGACTATCGAACGAGCATGTTTCGCGTCTTCCGGTGGTGTGTAGGCGCAAATCATCAATCACCATAGCGATGCCCCCGTAGCGATACCGTATGTACGTAACAAGACTGGATGCCAAGATAGTACGCAATGCGGTGATTTGCCCATCGTCATGTCATGCTCGGCTCTCAGTCGCCGTTGACTGGTCCTCGAGTTCGGCAGACGGCAAAGCTAGATTCGTCAAGATTGAGTCGCCAAGCTTTCATCATTATCCCTCGTCGTCAGTCTCGACACTCCCTTGACAATGAACGAAACAGTGAAGACGTAATAGCGTCAAGCCGACTTGGCCGCGGATCGCCATGGTTCAAACCCCAGCGTCTTTGGCCGGTGCCGTCTCACAACGTCCGTGTCAGGGGCTCTTCGGTGGTGGTAGACCTTTTTTGTCTGTTCCCTCTCCCGCCGCGCACATACCACGACAGCTGTGCACCCGTCCGAGGTAGAAACAAACAGGTGCCGCGGCGGTCCGCAAAGACAAAACGTTAATTCACAGGCCGTCGTATCGTCGTCATCGCCATCGTCATGCCGCCCCAAGCACTCGGCCCATCGGGATAATAGTCATTAGAAATAAACGGCAACACGGACCTCATGTCCAAAACGACGTCGGCTTTCTCGTAACATCGCGGACCGTCCGTTGCCGAGTCATCGCGATTTCCTGGGACCTCGTGCCTTGAATACAGGGTAGGTCTCGAGGTCCCTGACCAGAAAAGCAGCCGAGATCCATCGACGGGCTCGAGATGGGGAGATCTGACGCCTTGCCCGAATAAGACTAAGACGGTCCGGCTGGTTCCCCCCCTCCTCCAGCAGACCGCCATTCTGCGCCCTCTGCAGCGCCTGCCTTTTCCGGGCAGGTCTCGACGGGGTCTGCATCAAAGGAAGGCACCGGGCGGCGCACTTGCAACTGACTGGTGCAGTACAGTAGGCGACTACTGTACGTACTGTTTTTCTGCTACAGGACTCACAGGAAGAAGAGTCTACAAAACCGCGCGTAGGCGCCCAAAGGTACGCCGCTCCACCCACACGATTTACAGTAGCATGCACAGTGCAGTGTGTTCCGTCTCTCCGGCGTCGCAAGCGCAAGGCACTGGACGGCAAGGCAGGCGCTCCGGGAGGCACTGTAACCGCGGGACCTGTCGCTGCAATCCGGGAGGGAGGGGAATCAAAAAAGATATCCATGGATCCATGTTTTTCTTTCTCTACAGTACAGTAAGTTGCATACCCGAATTCTCGAAACGCAGTGCAACACTCAAGTCACATTGCTTCAACCGGCTGTTGCTCCAGTAGCTTCGTGGTGGTCCTCCTGTACGGTGGTTTGCTCTATTTTAGTCACGATCAAATCTCTCTAATTTGGGTCGTCGAATGAGTTGGCGATTCTGGGTCAGATGCGAATCAAGCCGGGCGCGTTCATCTGACACACACCTGTACAAAGTTACTCAGTTACTAACTTATACGATCCAAATCATGGACTTATTCCCGCTTGTCAATAATGATGGTGATGGGGGTTGGGAGCGTTTTCGACCCACGTATTCGTAGAGCATCCCAGACCATCTTGACTCTGATTCCATGGATTCGAAAGAACGCCAAGCAGACTGGTCAACTGCTTTTAGTAAAGTCTCCCAAGTTGATTGACTCGTGATTTGGACCCCCCGACCGGACTGCATTCTCTCTTCGATCAAGACAGCATGTTCCTTCTACATTGCAATCACATGCTTCGATGTAGTTGGTGCGAGTACAAGTTACTCTTTCAGGATGAGAGGGATATGCCCGAGACAAGGAGGTAAAAAAAGACGAGACCGGCGGTTCCTACACCCCTAATTTCCAGTCACAACCAGATCCGATCACAAGTCTTGTCGAGGTTTTCTGCAAAGTACACGCGTGCAATTAGTAGCATGTATGGATTAGTTCTCTACTGTAACACGGCCATGAAGCGAGAAAGCGCCTCGTCTTGTTGATTCGCTGTTGGCGGTTCCATTTCTGGCCTGGCTCACCCGTCCCTCCCCATCCTTCACCCCTGGCTTGCCGCAAACGCCGCCGCCGCGCTTCCCTTTCTTTACCCAGGTAGGCCTTGCAAGTCTCGACCACTCTTCGCGGGTCCGCACGTACGTATTCGACGAACCACCCATCTGAGGTTTAATAATCCGAGACGGCGCAAATATTGGGAAAACCAGATCGCCATCGCCATCGCCCATAATGGTCGCTTTTTGTCGCGACTACTCTGCAACGCCGCATGGAATGCTCATGGCACATTTGGGCCCTTGCGGAACCATAACTTGAATAAAAAAACCCGCGCATCTAGCACGGATATAATTACACCTTCTCACACGAAGAGACATGAGAGGAGATGTTCGACAAGATGCCCCATGCCAGAGGGCCGAGACGGAGGGACCCTCGTAGATGCGCTAAGATAAGAGAAAACCACTATTCTTGATACTACAGTAGATGCGCAGATTCATTTTCCAGACTATGCTCGCAAGAAGATGGTGGACTCATAATTCTAGATGCATCATCATCATCATCATATCATCTTCCCACCCCATCGTCATGATTCGAGGGTGGTTGACGGGGACCGGAGATTGGCAGCACAACGTCGGGCGACGCCGGACACGGCTCATTGGACGGAGGAGAAGGAGTCCTGCTGCTCTGGCGACTTGCTGCTGCTGCTGCTACTATACAGTAACTACTGCTGCTGCTGCGGCCTCCGTTTCCTGCAGCCCCGTGAAATGGCAGGGCGAAAAGGCACGGGACGGCATGTGCATGGCTAGAAAGCATGCGCATGGCATGGCGCATGGCGTGGCATCCCGGAGGAGGGGGGGGGGACGCTTTGCTCTCTTCTTTTCCACTCGTTGGTTGCGTGCGTGCTGGCACACTTGATGATGATCTTTGATGGTGGTGGTGGTTGTCCGACTTTGTTGGCCAGTGGTTGGCGACGAACAGGCACACACATACACACACTCACACACATTGCCATCCATCCATCCATGCCACCTCGAAATGATCCATAATCCATCAATCCATCATTCCCCACCCCGCCGGCATCTTTCGAGGGCAAACAGCCTCACTTCTTCGGCAGCGGCGGCGGGTCCGTGGGGCCCCCAAAATCCTTTGGCTGCCAGCCCCAGCCCCAGCGCCCCAGCCCATACATACAGCAAGCAAAGCAGTAGCCAGACAGCCCACACTCACCCGACTGCATGCTGCTGCTGCTGCTGCTGCAACCGCAGCGAGGCTGCTTGCATCCGCCCATGCTACAGCTGCAGCCAGGGGGGGGGGGGGCTTGGCAGACAAAGAGAGGGAGCGCGAGAGAAGGGGGGCCCGTTTTACAGTACGTATCTCTCTTCGTGGTCCGTCCATTCAAGTTGTTGCAATTCTTCCTTCTTTCCAACGGCCTCACGACCCAATCATGAACTCGCGGAACGGGGAGAGGCCAATGAAGCGCAGATGCATTTCGTTACCCCTTTGAGAGCACACATGTCCACGCTCGCTTCTGTCATTGTCGGTCCATTCTTCCCATCTTGCCCGTACAGTAATTACGTACGTATCCACAAACATATCTCTTGATCTCTGGCTCGATGGAAGGCGTACGTATCCACGTTGATATCGTAAAAGGATGAAATCGCCCGACAGGTCGCCCCAGTCGAACCAAAGCAATGGACGGTAAATACAAAAAGGTAACTTAATAATTGGGAACATGGGCCGGGATAATGGAAAGCTACGCTGTTATCCTTTTCGACTGCGGATTCTTGTTACCTCATCATGTCGTTGCGATTTGCCCATTGACGGTTATGAGTGAGCCGGCAAGTCTGCCTGCTTGTGCAGTCATCAACCGCAATGGACGATAATGTGACTAAAGTTTACTTTCTTTTCTCTGCCAATCACGTTCCCCGTTCGTTGGCTCTCCAAAGTCTCGATCGTCGATCACGGCACTCCTCACCAAAGGCAAAATGCGAATTGCGTCGTTTTTGCTCTGCTATTGATGTCCGTAACCCAAGTGACAAGCCAGAGTTGAACACACACACACACACACACTGAGAAATCAAGGGGGGACATCAGGCCAGGAGCAACCCTCTCAGCTTCTTTACCACATTGTACTGCCCCCTGTCGCTCGTCGCCTGGCACGACATGATGCAGCAGAGTGCCGATGACCAAGGGATCCCTTTGAGACGGGGATGGAAAAGACACACACACACACAGACAGTATAGTTTTGCTCTCGCGAGGAACAAGTAAACGCATGAAAAAGCCCATCCCGTGCGTGGCTGGGACATCGTTAGACGAAGCCCCCCACCCCCCCCC